>CABFOS010040304.1:0-10750 GCA_900660315.1 Diretmoides pauciradiatus
AAGGCAATATGTGTAAAAATAAAAAAAGAATAAATAAAGAAAAAAAAAAATAATAATAATAATAATAATAATAATAATAATAATAATAATAATAATAATAATAATAATAATAATAATAATAATAATAATGTTTATACTAGACAAATATCACAGCAAAACTGTTAGGTTATCATGAAGCTATGTCAAAAGTTATGAATCACAATAAGGTCAGTATAAACTCAGTAGCTATTGAGTATTACTATTACTATAATAATATACGTTTTTATTACACGTTTGCAAGGGAAATTATAAAGTCCCTATAGGAATATCACAGTATAGTATCGTGAGTTTTGCAAGGGAAATGATAGGCACATATTTTTGACACAGTCTTAAACATAGCACAGACATATAAATACATAGATAATACAGTGGGGCAGAGACTTATTTTTATTTTCTGTGCTGATAGTGATCCTAGAATAAACATTAGAAGAAGGATACTAAACAACATCACAGCCAAACTTTGTAGTATAGTGATATCTGTTCACCACTATAACCGCTTGTAGGAATACTCTAGTCATTTCTATAGCCCTCTGAACTGTGGTAAGAATAGAAACAGTGGTTTCCATTAGATGAGAGTAGCGCAGGCGCTGGCAGCTCTTCCTGGCTGGGCCAACACACGCTACCTACGGGTCCACCACGCCTCCCTTCCTCATCCTCAGCCCCTCACGACAACAACTCAACAGCTTCTCGCTACTTTTTCTTTCTTACTGTGCGGAGATTAAAACGCGCAGGCTGTTGTTTTGCGTCAATTAACGGAGGGGCACGGAGCCGCCTGAAATAACCCCCGCGCGTACAACTCGGCTGAAGCTTTTTTAGACCCACCGGCTCCTTTTGAATATCACCTCTGGACGCTAGAACATTGTGTCCTTTGCGGGAGAGAGAGAAAATGACAGCCAAGCATCGGAAAGGGAAAAGCAACCACAAACATGAAGATAACTTTTTCAAGCACGAAGTCCCGGAGTCAGAAGTTGGCGGCGGCGGAGGGACTCATTACGCGCTACTCTTTATTTTATTTCTCATGATTGGCGTCGGCAGCGCGGCTGGTGCGTGGTTCTGTTTCCAGCAGCACCAAACTATAACCCACCTAACAGATAATGTCATGGGCATGCAAATGAAGATTGTGAAACTACAGGCCTCCCAGGAAGAAATCCGACAGTCAAGCAGTAAGGTAAGGACTAATAAACTAATTAAAATATCAGAATATAGCCACCCAGGAGCACAGAGCGCCTCCTCTGATGACCTACATCCTGATACACACGTTGTATTTTCATGAGCCCATATTTATGCCTAAACACTTATAATAAGAAGTAGACCAGCCACATGCCAACAGTGCAAGCTGCCATTCGCAAGTAGGAAGGAAAGCTGAGAGCTGCAGGCCTCTATCAAATTTCAAAATGCCAAGACCTTGGTTGGAGTGAGTACAAAACGCTGCTATTTCTAACGTCTAGACAGCTGCTGACGTTTGTAATGAGGATTAGCCCTGACCTACCATTGCTGGGACACTACCTGTGACTCTAAGGAGTAGTAGGCCTATTAAAACTATTTAAATATCAAGGCTTTCAGTTGAAAATGTCTGTAACACTACCACTACTGAACAGGGTTTCCAGAGGTTGTTGCCAAAATAATACAAGCCAGTGGTGTGCCAAGACTAAATTTAGTCTCATTTTGATACTGAACACCAGAGAGGTGGTTTACAAGCTTGTAGTGTTATGAATAGGAAGATCCAAGGAAAACACAAATCGATGCTTGTGTATTTCTGTCATGATGGGTATTTATTTAAAAAAACATGCAAGTTGACCATGTGTATGAGACAATAAACATGAAGTGTGTGGCTGCTTTACCTTGGAGTGAAGATCTTTGTGATGCACTACCTGTGAAGTTAATAATATTCCAGCCATTCAAAATGGTGGATTAAGGCATTTGAGTACTGCATAATGTATTCAAATCAAATTTTTCATTTTTTCAGCAAGTCTACAATATCGTCTGATATGAGGGTAATTGCTAGTGAGTTAATTGCTACTTATTGTATGACAAAATATTGTGACAGCAATGTGCTGAATAACTTATTTATGCTTCATTACAGCAGCACATTTCAGAGGATCTGGAGAGTCGTCTTAATACCCTAGAGGATTCCTATGCACTGGCCCAGAAACAGGTGGGCATGGCCCTGGCCACAGCTGAACAGCTTAAGACGTCTGACCTCCCCGCCCAGGTGCTGTCCCTTCACACTGAGATGAAAGCCCGTCTCACAGAGATGCAACAAGCCACTGTGTCTCTGGAGCAACTGGCCCAGCTGCAGGCCGTGCTCAAGAGGAAGGGTGAGGAGTTTGAGGATGTCAGGCTGCAGGTGGACGGCCTGGCTGCACTGAGCGCTGAACTATCCCAGAAGGTTGCGGTCTTGACAGTGAGTCTGGCAGCAGCAGAATCAAAGCTGGATGAGAGAGTTGGGCAGGTTGCCACGCTGAGTGCCACCCTGGATGGACAAGCCTCTGAAGTGCTGGGACTGAAGGAGCAGCTGGCCGCCTACAACAGTCAGCTGGAGTCCAGTACACTGGAGATGGCTACTGTCAGGTAAACGAGTATGGAAAAAACAGCTTTTGGTGATGTGGAAAAAATAGCTTGCCTCCTCTGACCCATAACTTTATGTTGACTTTGTCAAAGCCCTGGTGTCTGCCACTGTCTGTGTGCTCTGGTCTGCATTTCTGTCTTACTCTATGCCAGTGTTGGTAGGCCCCATATTCATGGTGTAAGATTGCCCTGATCTGTATCAACATTTCCATTGTACTGACTGAATCATTTGCCTACAATTCCCTTTGCAGTACCGATGAAAAACAGCACTCTTTGAAGCCCAGCTTATGTAAGCAGCATAGAACTGTGGTTCAGAGGCTGTTGTTGCTAATATGTTAAATTCAAAGAAAGCAAAGTTATGAATCCTTCTGTACCTTTCACCAATTTTTCAGAAGTAAAGGTTTAGGCTTCATAGGGCTGCACAATGCTGCTGTAGTAGTGTTATCTTGGCCATAATTACAGAGCCTTAGGTTTTCACATGGAAATGGTACCTTGAGTTTGTCACTGTGTGTGCCTGTCTTTCAGAGAGCTGCTACAGAGAGAACAGTCCCAGAGGGTCCAGCAGCCCAGTACGGTACGTCAGGATCAGCAGCCCATAGTCTTCACTCTGAACACAGGCCTCAGCTAGAGAACACACAGAAGCAGGGAACACCTCGTGGAACTATCAAATCATCAGTTAATCAGCCTTTTAATTGCCTTTGTTGAAAAGCTATTCTAGTTAAGGTCACCAACGTAAGAGACCCTCATATCCTATTAGATATAATACACCAAATTGCTTTACAAGCAGTTGTGCGTGGATATGTTACATCAAACTCCTTAAAACACAAGCTGTCCGTAATACAAAGCATAGAGGAGCACACATTATCTCTTTACTATTTTTGTTCTCTGTGCACCCATAGGGAACCATAATGAAATCTTCTCATTAATTTGAAGAGGCTAATTGCCTGGCAGGGATTCTCTGTTGGCTTGATGGATCCATTATAAAAAAAAGATCAACGGTGTAGGTGCTGGCTCTGCTGGCTCTGTTTATCAGGTTTCTCTAGCCCTAATTACTGACCTCCGGATGTCCACATTGCAGATCCAAATGAATTGCTGTCCAGACTGCAGTCTAATATGATCTAATATGTTTGATTGTATTCCTTGTCCTAGCAGGAGGGTGATGCTGAACCTTCCGCTCAGCCTGTGGAGCAGGTAGAGGAAGTAACAGCTCCTGCAGGTGACGAAGAGGAAGCTCCAGCGGCTAAAGAAGAACCAGTTCCTGCATCTGTGGAGGAGGAGGCTCCTGCTGCAGAGGAAGAGGAGGCACAACCAGAGGAGCAAGGAGAGGCAGCAGAGGAGGAGGCAGCTGTACAGGATGAAGCTCGTGCTGACCAGGAGGACTCTGTGACAGAGGGAGAATCTGCTCCTGCAGAAGAAAAGGTGGTGGAGGAGCAGACGGAGCAAGGTGACTTGGCTGCCACACCACTGACGGAGGTAATGGACGAGACACAGGTAGAGGAGGAGATACCTGAAGGAGATACGGTACTAGAGGATTCACAGGTAAAAGAAGAAAAGGAAGTATCTGAAGAAGACAAGATAGTAGAGGAGTCACCAGTAGAAGTGCAGAACCACAAAGATGAAGAGGAGGAGGAATCTGAAGGAGAAAAGGCACCGGAGGAGTCACTGATTACAGAAGAGAACCACGAAGTAAAGGAGGTGGTATCTGAAGGAGAGAAGGCACCGGAGGAGTCACTGACTGAGGAAGAGAACCAAGAAGTGGAGGAGGAAGAGGAGGAAGAACAGGAGGAAGCACCAGCTGAAGAGGAGGCATCTGAGGGAGAGGAGGAACTGGAGCAGCAGACTGTGGAGGATGAAGAAGTAGAGGAACCATTAGATGATGATGCCCCACCGGAGTACAAATGTAAGTCAGAAGTGCAATGAGTTTTGTGTTTTCTGGAGTCAGTGGGTTCATTGATACAATTGATTGAAATATTGTTTTTGACTACAATGGTCTATTAACATGCTCCAAACGTTTACACCCGTCCTAATATTTTCTAATATGTTCTATTTTACAGAGTGCACGTGTGCAGAAAAACTCCGTCAACTGAAAAAGCCACAGAGGAGAATGGACACTTTGTCAGTCTACAGTCACAGTCTACAACATGCCAAATAGGAAGACTTTATTGATTGCTGTTGTTTAGGTGCAGTATGCATAATGTGGTTGCTCTCTGAAAAGCAGACGTGGTCGCAAGAATCCAGTCACTACTCTGGAGTCGATGCGGAACAACTTCCTGTACCTCAAAAAAACGTGTCTGTGAGACAGCTGTCAAGTTAGGCAATAAGTAATTCAGGGTTTACCTGCCAATACCAACCTCAAGAGCCTTAATCTATTCTAAGACAATAGCTGTCTTTCTACAGAGTATTGTCTGCGCTTCAAAAAGCCTCTCTATTTATGCAAGCTCAGATGAAACTTTAGTTCAGAATCAGAGCCTTTACTAAACTGGAAAACGAGAAGCCAATGCATAGATAATGCACCTGAAGCCATAAATAATGTCTGTCTGGCTGACGTGAAAATGTGTTTCCTTTTGTCACTGCCTGAAATGTGTCTGGAGATGTTAATTGGGATGCAAAACAAAAGCAATTTATTGTATCCCAATTGTTTACACAGGTAAAAACAGCCAACTAAAGTGCATAGGAAGGGTGGTATCTGTGAAAATAGACAAAAATCACACTAGTTTCTGAAGTAGTTGTACTGTAGTTGATAGGCCTTCTTCTTTCTTTTCTTTTTTTACTTTCTTTTGTTATGTCTACTATATTTGGGGTTAAATACTGCTTGAAATATTAGAGGTGTGATTTCCATAGACTCATTGTGTTGTACTTTTTATTTGATTGTAATTCCAGCTAGACAGAACACACCTGTAGTATTTTAAGTTTTATTTCTACCAAGATCCCATATTCACTCTAACAAAATGCACTGTTATTGCCGAGGCATTGGTTACCCTCACTACAAGTCTTCACATCTCTGTTCATTTTTAAAATAAACCCTGGTTCTTCCATTTTTTTGTATACTCAATGATGTTTTTGTGCTATATTGACTTAAACAAGAGGTTGTGATCATATTGAAAGCAGTATTGTTTTGACTAAATGCACACGATCAGGTGCAACCAGTGACTTTGACTGCACATTAACTCAGTTTTCAGTGGCCGTATCTTTAAGCTACTTAAGCAGCTTTTATCTAATTGGTCATTAGGATTCCCATTCATTGTCACCTCAGCAGCCGCTATAGTCTTTCCAGGGTCCACACTCTCATATAGGGGTTATAATCATACGCTTTTTACTGGTCATCAATTAAATAATGCTAAATGGATGGTAGTCATGTGGGTGACTGGAATGCCTTTATTTTTCAGGCAAAATCACTCATACAGGATGTAATACAAAACACTCAGTTACCACCTTTGACTTCTATTGGATTACCATTAACTGTGGTTACCTTTTGTCTGGCAGAGGGGGGAAAAGCCACTGCACTGTCACATGAAAACAAGGTACTGTCCTTAAAATTCCAATTTGACCCAATAGATTATGGGGCTTTTGAAAGGTGGGAAATGAAAAAAAAGGTGACAAATGAAAATGTGTCACTACTGTAGCGTTTAGGTGGCAAATAATTGCTTTCCTAATGTATATGCTTCAAAACACTTATCTTTCCTTCCCAGTGATGCTTCCTGAGCAAGTTTTCCCACAAATATACCCACTCAGGTTGTAGGGCAATGGTCCATATTTATTGGAAGTCGGCCAAGGTTTGTCAATGGCAAAGGCAAATTGCATTACATGAACGTGGAGTTTGTTCATAGAATTTATTATTCTGTTTCTGCTGTGGACAAATAACCCCTTGATTCCTATTAGCTATTAGTGGTAATGTGCTTGCTGACCAAATGCTCCACTAAATGGAGGTGCTTGCCTCAGACCTTGGTAAGACAGAATATCTAAATTGACTGCATTATCCTGATAGGAAGGAAGTCTCTCTCTCTCTTTTCCCCTCCTCCCCCTCCCTTTTCACTCTCTTGCTCTCTCCCCCTCTCTCTCCTCTCTCTCTCCCCCTCTCCCTCCTTCCCCTTTTCACTCCCTTGCTCTCTCCCCCTCTCTGTCCTCTCTCTCTCTCCTCCCTCCCTTTTCACTCTCTTGCTCTCTCCCCCTCTCTGTCCTCTCCCACTCTTCCTCTCCTCAACCCTATCAGAGTCATCTTATCCAGCCTCTCCCTCTCATCACTGCTGCAGTCTCTCAGTGTCTCAGTCTCTGACCTTCCACAGTGATCATGCAAGCGTTCATTCCTGGGTAAGTTACAGGGCCTGACGCATGTTGTCCCATCTGTGTGCCTGTATTCTTATTTTACCCTTTTTATTTTCAGTCTGCAAAGCCACTGCTCTGCTCAGGTGGCCCCCTTTGAATTTTGGATTGATGTAAAGTGGAGCTGGAAGTTGTAGCTTTGGGGACTGAAGAATAGTTCCTCGCTTGATGAGGCTTTTTAGGTATATCATGATAATTATTACACTGCTATACAGGAGTAGCATTTCATCTGCAGAGTAACAGATTCTGTTATTGAAGTGCGGATAGATCATTCTGAAAGTGTTCCGGTATCAATGTATGATACTGTGCACAGTCATGTAGACATATAAGCCTTTTAAATGATAGAGTAGAGTGTGCTGCTTCCAGTCAGGATTCAGGGTGACTCCACAAGAGAGGGATCAATACACAGTGGCAGAGGAGGGGAGGGCAGCTCAGTAAAACATGAGCCTCTCTCCACTCTGGATGCTTACTCAGCCCTTTCTGTTCTCTGGAGCCACTGGCGGAAATCAGAGTCTTAAAGGTCATTGATTTGCTACTGTCCACACCCTTACATATTATGACACAAGATTCTAAAATGCAATGCAATTCCAAACCAAAATGCAACTATTTTCTTAAAATGCCAACAGTTCAAATAGAATCTCTACATTTTATCCCACTTTTTTCCTTTGAAGTTATATACAATCACAGTGTTTGTTGGGGTATGTCTAAAAAGATCTAAAATATCATACATTAATGATAAGAACTAGTCATCACCTTGATAAGTTATTGTATAGTCACATGCCAAGATTGGGGAATTGCAGTTTCAGTTGGACATTGGTAAAATTAATATAATTATCTCATGTCTTTGCTCCATTTATGCATTTTTTTAACGAGTACATTTCTGTAGTAATCAGTCTGCATCAGTCTTCTGTGCTTCTCAATTTGTAAATAATTTGATCCTGTTGACTTCTATGGGCATTTCTGTGATTATTAAGTCTTTACATCCTACAGGTTTCTGTATATGCTTCTTTTTTTTTTTACCTCCCCAGGTTGTATCTGACCCCAGTGAGAGATGAAGAAGCGGAGTCTCAGAGGAAAGCCAGGTCTCGTCAAGCCAGACAGACCCGCAGATCAACACAGGTGAACAAGTCACGTACTCAAGTTCTGGTTTTATTGGATTCTATTTGAGTGTTGACAGACATGAACGAGCTGACCAGTCCACTGTATGAATTCCCTGAAGGGCGTGACTCTGACAGACCTGAAAGAGGCTCAGCAGGCCTATAGCCTGGCTGCTCAAGGCAGACAGACAGATGATGGAGGCAGTCTGGCTGACAGGTCCTGTCTGAGGAGAGATGATGGCAGAGGACAGAGGAGTTGACACCAGCCTGACAAAGCTCACGGAACCAGAGGAGATCAGCTCAACTCGGAGCGAAATGGATGAGGTTAGCAAGAGAGGGTTCACTCAGATCGATCTGGAATTCAAATCAGCATTACTGCAACAATATTAGTTGTTTAGTTATCACTTATTTTGAATTGTTCTATTTTCCATGTACAGCAGGGGAACGTTGAACCCAGGTTGGAAGCCCACACTGAGTCTCCAGCAGCCGTCCTTTCGTATCCCTCTGCTAGTGGCTCCTGTGTCCTGCCTCACCCCTCCAGTGTGAGCAACAACTCCTTCAGAGGTCAGAAAAGCCCACTGACTGTTCTAATATTGTTCGGTTTCAACATAGGGCAAAATAAAAATAAAATGGAAATATCACAGGTGTCTCAGTACAGTACTTTATCTGTGCAGCTGGTGAGGGATGCTGGAGAGATGAAAATCAGAATCCTATTGAAGATAAAGCTCAGATGAGTCTCGCCAAGAAACAGTGCTGTGATGTGGAAGATTCAGACTACAACACTGCAGAGGTATGTGGATTGTTGTTGTGAAAACTAGCAATGAGGACCGTATTTCTCATGTCTTTTTCTTTGAGTACCACTAGATGGAGCCAAGAGATTTAGCCACAGTCAGGGCAAAGAGAACTATAGCATCTACTGTACTGTACATTTGCAGTTTGCTTGCAAGCTTTCAAGCTATCTAGTAAACGCAGTATTTAAAGAAGGTGTTCATGTTCAAATGTGGTCATGAGGTATCAACAAGGTTTATTTTTTGTCAAATTGTTTAGATTCAAATTATTTGTAACAACTGTTAATCTTATGGCGTATTCATTTTATTGTTATGTTTTGATCTATATTTGTTAGTGTCATAGTTTCATATTCACATCTACGTGTTGGCTTTTCTCACAAATGCTATGGAAGTGGGCTTCAAAGGGAGCTAAGCTGTCACGCCATATTTTCAGATGCAACCCCTTTTCCTGTAGATGTGAAGCATGTGGTTGGACATTCTTTTTAGTGGAGCTTCTGGTTGGTATCTCATTGGAAGACAGTCCTGGAGGACCTAACCACCCCCCCCTCTCTCTACCCCTTAGTCTGCTTGCTTCTCCTAAGACATCACATGGCTGAGGTGTCTCCACATTCCATACCATATTGGGCAAAACTGCGAGGCTCTCTGCTTAGTCTTAGCCTTGAATTCAAAGGGAGGCTTGATTTCTTTCTCTCTTTCACCCTCTTACCGATACCGTGCTCCCTCCACCTGTGTGTTGGCCATGCATGTGCACAGCCTTCCCCTGGCCCCTCATCCCAAATTCCTCCTAGCACAAAATGGCCCATGGGCTGACAGGCTCAACCCAAGAAATTCACTTGAGGTTCGACGAAGACATTGCTAAGCTCTATTCTATTAATTTCCACTAATCAGAAGAAGATGTGCACATATGGACACCACAAAGAGTGGTAAGGAGAGGGGGCAGAGAGTGATAGAGGGCTGGAGTGAATGGACCAGGGTTGTGTTGATGCATACGTTATAGAGGCCTATGGAGTGATACAGTAGATTTATACTGCAGGCAGACTGAATGGAAAGTGATTTCCCTGTAAGCTCACTGTAGGTCACTGGTTCAGCTGTCCCCCATGATAGAATCTGAGACACAGATCTGCTGGTAACATGATACGTCTCTCAGCGTTACGGAGGACTAAATCTGTCTGTGATAATCATACTGAGCCGCAGTGGTTTCATCAAAAGGGTGACAGGCAGCCCATCGCTAACACCGACCTCTGCATGGCTCCATAATGATCCGAACAGACTCCACATTGCTTTTCAAGAACAGAGAGAAAGACAGGTGCAGAGCAACTCAGCTAAAGACATTTCGCTACTCTTAAAATGAATGATGATGATAACGGGAGAAGTAGACTGAGACGCCGCTGCCGGTATTTCTATTTCCTCCTCTAGATAATGGCATTAAGTTATTAAAGAGTGCTTTCTGTTCCCGCTGTCTCATTTACTCAAAATCTAAGGGCAGCTTTGGAAGACACTACTGTATCATTAGCGCTACCCAAGAGATGCCTGAGAATAATATTCCATATGGCAGGTCATAAATGGCAGAGGTGATTCACTCAACCAAAGGCTGATGATCAGTCTGGGGGAAATCCACTCTTGGTAAAGAGTCTCTGAAGGCCAACTCCGGTGCCCGTGGAGTTCACAGCCACAGACCATTGGACTTCCTGATAAGGTTTATGGAACTCAGATTCTCCACAGATGGTCTCCAAGGATGAATATGCAGTGCACTAGAAATATATACACAGGCTGACTGGAATTGGCTGTTTGGGTCTGAAGATTATGTGCGGCTTATCTTAAACCACAGGTCGTAAAGTCCACGCAGTGTATCATTGATATTACAGAGCACAAGTCCAGGACACAAATCAGTCTAATCCATGCTTTTAATCTGAAAAGGTTTAATGTGCAAAGGTTTCT
>CABFOS010040344.1:0-10585 GCA_900660315.1 Diretmoides pauciradiatus
TCTCCTTAAACTCATCCATCTCATGAAAACATAATGGAATTAGGCTCAGAGAATGTTAAAATCTCGGACTCCTATTTAACAGTATTTCCATGGGTTGCTACTAGCAGAGCGGTGTTAGAAAAACGACTCTAGTCTCTAAATGTGTTCCATAATCAAGGTAGCAAGGGGTGTGTCAACAAGATAGAAAGTCTACTTCCCTTGAACACACCACTCTACATCGGGGTAAACCAGATGAATAAATCAAACGGGCTGCTGGTACATAATTGTCTGATGTTCAACCCCTGCAGCACTAGAAGGGAAACACACATGTACCCCAGTACTCGCTCGCTCATATACAAGCTATACGAGCAGCACGAAAGTACACACACACACACTTGGGAATATAAATTACTACTCAAACACAAAAACACATCAGACTTCCTGCCACACACACCCACACACGTCGTTGAGTGCGTGGAACAAGACTGTTGAGTGGCAGTTTGCACCTATTCTGCAGCCATAGCAACCAGCTCCATGGCGATAGATAGCACAGCCAAGTGGGTCAGAGTCTGTGAGTGTGATAACCTTGTAAAGATCACCTTCAAGCCAAATATATTACACATGCACCACTCAGTCTCTCCACCAGTAGGAACAAATTTGGGCCGGTAACAGCTATCTGTTGCCTCTAGTTCTTATGAGAGAGGAAGATGTGTCTTTTGTACCTGTGTATTCAATTCATGATTAAAAAACTGATGGCGACCATTCAATTAATTATTCCTAATGTTGATGCTTTTGTTTGTTTAAGTGTACCCTCTTCACACTGCGATGACGAGTACACATCATCGCACACAGACGTCACCGGTCCCAATTATTCTTTGTCTCCCATTGCCCTTTAATTCTCATAGTTTGGTTGATGTGTTGAGTTGACAGCAGCAGCAACAACTCGTCTTAATTCAGTTTGAAGCTGGGCAAAACTTCAGGTGATTGCTGTGTGATTATTGATGGCACAAAAGGCTGAAGCATGTACGTGCTGTATTCAAAAATTGTGGGTTTAAATCTGACAACCGCCCGCCCGACCTGACGCATCTTTCCCTGTCACTCTTCAGTAGAGTGCATAATAAATCAATAACAAAAATCAAGAGGATTTGTGACTAAGTACCAAAGTCCCTTCAGCATGAAAGCTCTCAGAGTGCCTGCGTGCAAGTTAAATTTAATGCCCCTTGAATCATTCTAATATTGGAAAGCAATTTAAATAGGAGCATTTATTTACTTGGTTTGGACTAACAGCCTCTGAGGTGGAAGAGAGACGGTGTGAGCCAGTGTGAGTAATAGGAAGACTGTGGTGTGAGCCATGATATAAACCCTGACAGTATAATGAACTTTATGACCAGACTGTTAAAATGAGTGTCCAACAGTGCAACACAGTTCTATCGGGCCAGAATGTGTGAATGTGCCAACACCCCCCGCAGTGGAATCTACACACGACCGTGCATAGTACACACACAATAGCTGAATGCGTAAGTTTGCAAGTAACAGCACAAAAGATGAATGAGAGTCCACATACACCTATAAATACATCAACACACACATACGCAGTCACACGTAATGCACAACCATACAACTTGGTGCACAGTACTCACACTCAGCCTTGGCGCAGACCAGGCTGGCTGAGGGGTAACTAAAGGAGCGTAAGATGGCTCCTATAGCCAGGCTCAGGTCCTCGTTGCTAGGGTACAGAGTCACTGAGGCAAAGCGCAGGTACGGCAAGCGAGGGGTTTCCTCCGGACCGATCTTTACATGAGGGATCTGGTCGGAGAGGAGGAGAAGAGAGGAGAGGAGAGGTTTGAAGGATTTGAAGAAGTACAGAAACATGAAGAAAGGAGAAAAAAGCAAATGCGCAAACACAAACGCCCTGCAACCACCCACCCACACACACACACATACACTCTCTCACACCAGGAAAACAGTGAATAAGATCCAGTAGAGAACACAGAAGGAGAAATGAGAGATGCGAAAGATGGCAGAGAACCGAGAGAGCAGAGGATAAAAGGCCAAGCGAAGAAAGCAGAAAACAGATGGAGGAAGTGGATGATGGTTAATTACATGAGAAGATTTCCGAGACGCGCGGGAACTCGAATCTCCAGATACATTCAACATGAAAAGTCTATGTGTCTAGTCTAGGGTTGCTAAGTCAGAAAGAGAGAGAAAAGGAGACAGCATGTATGCGTATGCAGAGACTTATGTGCACGTGTGTGTGTGTGTGTGTGCATGTCTTACACACTCACCTCTTTCTCTCCACATATATGACTGACAGTAGAGCCAGAGGCGGGGCTGGAGGCGGGGCCTATCACGGAGACGACGCCCTTGGGTAGAATCTGACACACTGAAAGGAAAAAGGAAAATAAACATGGAATATACAGGCAGAGGAATCCGCATCACACCACCGCCTTTCATTTCGCTCATTTTGATGCTAATATGGAGTTGGCATAGGGGTTGCGGTTAGGCAGGAGATCGCCACGAGAGACATGTGGAAATTTCAGATGCAGCAAGAGGATGCATATAATTTCAGTTCAATTTTACCACTGATGCAATTGCAGCAGCTCAACCTGTCTCATTATAAACTGATTTATTTTGAGATGAATACTCCATGGACTTCGGTAGCGCTGCCCATGTATTGCCCACTGTTACTATTCACTTGCAAGGATTTTTAGTTAGCAGTCAGTTTTAATGAATTTTGAAGACATTGGATGCATTATAAATACATCTCTAACATCACGACGATATTCAGAAGTTGGTGGTTGTTTTCGACTAACATTTGTCTGTTAAATAGGCTATTTGATCAGTCAATACAATCATATAACTATTACTCCCAACTATGGATTTCTTCGTTAAGGAATCGCCGGAGTCTGCACAGTCTCTATGAGTCAATATACAATATAGATTGCACTATTCAAACCCCCCGGCTGAAAAGTACTTTTTTCCACTGTGATGTGTAGACAAAAGGTCAGAGTAGTTAAACGTCGATGGGAGCAGGTTGTATCCATGGTCTGGGTCTTGTACTTGATAAATGATCAGCTCTCAGTCTGTGTAATCTATCAATAGCTCTAATAGTTAACATGTCCTCTTGCCAATTACAGTTAGAGAAAATAGAGTGCTTAAAATCCAGTATCTACTATGGCAAGCAGCCATAACAGACAGAAGATCGCCCATCCCAACCACTCAGCGGCTGCACGCCATGATACTGTATCTCCAGAAATACTTTTTGCTTTTGTACCATATCTCTTTAACATCTGAAGTGCAAACAGAGAGGTTGGTAACAACAATATGGTGGATGTGTACTGGAATCAGGTCTATTAACATCCGCACTGCAGAATGGAGACTATAAAGATGTCAAGCTTCTCTCCGTCCTCATCATTTTGATGAATGCATTAGTAAGCTATTTATGTCTACAGTACCTGCATGCCAAATGATTTAATGACCGCAGTGGAAATAATCGTGTTATCGTGATAGTAAAGGTTTATTCTTGCTGGTATATTTGGTTGGTATTTTATTTTTTCGAATTAGTCTTCCAGACTCCTAAACTGTGTGTGTCTGTGTGCGTGTGCGCCTCCATGCATGATGCATGTCTGTATGTATCTGCATTTTTACATTCTGCCTTAAAATATCGAGGTCAGTTAACTTGTATTTTAATTACATTTTTTGAGTTACATTTTTTGGTACAGTTGTCTATTTTATTCTATTGACACTTTATTTTGTTGTTTGTTTTTGATGTGAGCTGCTGTAATTTCCCCTCAGGAATGAATAAAGTACCTCTATCTATCTATCTATCCTACCTACCTACCTATCTATCTATCTATCTATCTACCTACCTACCTACCTACCTACCTACCTACCCATCTATCTATCTATCTATCTATCTATCTATCTATCTATCTATCTATCTATCTATCTATCTATCTATCTATCTATCTATCTATCTATCTATCTATCTATCTATCTATAAACCTTTTTCATTCATGTTCATGTGTTTGTTAGACATTCCAGACCCCGTGCACACCGCCAGCTACCAGGGACTGGTCTCAGATCAGGGTTTACTCCGATGTGTGCGTGGAGACGGCGAGGAGAGCTGTGTCTCAACTTGTGTTAGCTTTTCACAGAGAACTGAAAACTCTGACAAACACAGGTGAGCATCTGATGCATCTGCTTTATCAGTAATATGTTACAGTAAGAGTGTCCCAGTAAGTGCGACATTGTGCTTCTGTATGTTACAGAACTGAAGAGAATGAGAGAGTTCAAAGGTGAGATGAACGCCTTTGATTACAATCATTGTAACTGAAATAGGGAGTGGTGTATTACAGTAACAAAACGTCTGTTTCTCAGAGTCAGTCACGCTGGACCCCAACACTGCTAATCGCTACCTTACCCTGTCTGAGGGCGGGAAACGTGCGAAAGACTCAAAAACTGCACATGTGGCGCCTGACAACCCGCAGAGGTTCGACACCCATCCCATGGTTTTGGGGACGAAGGGCTTCAGCTCTGGGCGTCATTACTGGGAAGTCCGGGTGGGCCTGAGGAACGACTGGGACGTGGGTGTGGCCAAGGAAACAGTGACCAGGAAGGGGGAGCTCAAAGTGAAAAGAGAAAATGGGTTCTATGCCCTGGGAAAGAGTGGCTTTGATTACAAGGTTCACTGCACTCCCTACACACCGCTCTACCTGAACCCACGGCCAAGAAATGTAGGAGTTTATGTGGACCATGAGGAGGGCCGCGTCTCTTTCTATGACGTGGATGAGAAGTCACATCTTTACTCTTTCAGAGGAGAATCTTTCACCGAAAAACTGTTCCCCTACTTTTATGTATACAGCCACAGCAAAAAATCAGAGCCTTTGGTTATTAATGCTGAATAGTCCCCCAGAATTCTGCGGTTCCATGATCACGGAAATTTCCATGGAATTCTGGGCCACAACAACCAACAAGCCACAGAATCATGCAGAAAATATAGCACCATATCACCACTAGTTGATTGACGTTTCCAGTTTTGACAGTCAGACTTGACATGGACCGATTTCTCCGTTAAATTCCCAAATCTAAATTGGGAAACATCCGCTGCTGGAAGAGCGAGATCCTATCCAACAGAATAATAAAAGTTGTCAATTGTCTGAGTGACTCCTGTTCTTTGTTTTTAATTAAGTTAACCTAAGTCTGACATTTTAACAATGACAACTGTACAACTTAACTGTGACAACTGTAAATTAATTATTATATGACCATTATTTGGTCAAAAATTGGTCACATTAGGCCACTTCCGCAGAATATTGCAGAAAATTCACTTTTCATATCGCAGGTTTTAAAGAATGCCGCATCTATTTTTTTCCAGTGTAATTCTGTGGGAACTATCTGAAGCTAAAAATTAGCAGGAAAAAAAACAATTTTCATCATTTCTGTGTGTTTACTTTAATTTAAAGGATTACGGTCGGTTTAGGTGCTCTATGATTTTATTAAAACCAATGTATAATTTTAAAAAAAATGCACGGTCTTTAATCTGAGAAAGAAAGTTACAAAACATCCTGAGATATGAGATTGATCATCAACCTATTCCATAATCTCCCAACTCTATAAATCATTCACAATCAAATGTTATCTATGTTATTTTTTTCATGTGAAGGTACAGCTTATAGTTCAACATACATTATTTCTACAATTTCCCTATCAAAATAAAGGTTGGATAAGAAATAAATATATATTGTGGGTGGTTTTGTGTTCATCTTGCACACTTTAGATCCAACTGAATGTTGTTAAAGTGTTTGATGTAATGTTAAAAGGAACGACACCTGCTTTTCCAGGTGTATATGTTTATGAGCATAGAGGAAATGACTGAAGGTTACATAGTCCAATAGTCCACCAGCGTCGCCTCTTTCCCAGCAGTGACAGGTGTGTCCAGACCTGTAGAGGTAGGAACCAATATGAGCGTCAGTTTACCGAACCGAAGACAAGCTGAACTTTACACAACAAAGGCAAGTGAACTGGTTATTTCTGTTTTAATCTGTTTTCTGTATTTTTTTTATCATTGCAGTAAGTTTTTGTCAAGTTGGTGTGTTGACATTCATCTACTTTTGTCTGTGGTGTACATTGTTGGGCACTGTGCTGCTTTCTCATAGCCATACGTTCATTTCTCAGCTCTGTTTTCTAATTTCAACACGTCTTGGTTGAATAAAAAAAGGCCTTTTAATTTCATTCACTTACAATGTTTAAACTAAACTTTTGGCTAATCTCAAAACAAAATGTCTTCCAGTAACTGGCATTTTATATTCTTCAGCACATTCAAACATCAAGTAGACTTAAGACTACTTCTCGATGAACTTACCTTCTACATGCTATGATAACATGTACAGTATAGTGCCTGAAGGCAACTAGCATTATCTAACATAAGACGACAGCTCTTTTATTAATCCAAAGTAGTTTTGTCCCCCAGTCCTCTTGTCACATGACAAATAAGTTGCCAAATATCCCAAACCATCGGTGTAGTCCTTTAGATCAAGTTCATTGGCTGTTCAGTAAGTCAGGGATATCCGTACAGTATTAGTCTGTACTAAAACTAAAGTCCTTGTTTTCTTTCCAGATATTTCAGCAATCAGTGTAACACTGAACCACATTGTCATGGGAAACTGTGAAAGCTAAAACCAGACCAAACCAAGTTGCCACACACACACACACACACACACACAAAATTGCAACCTGATGTCAGAGCTTCCCAAGTGCTGCATCTGTTTGGATGAATTCACCAGCCCGGTTTCCCTCCCGTGTGGACACTGCTTCTGTCTGGGCTGTATAGGAGAATACTGGCGGCTCCATGGGGCCTGCCAGTGCCCCCTCTGCAAGGCCTTGTTCCCCACCAGGCCACAACTCAAAATGGACCGAACACTACATGCTGGTGCCCTGACTGAGGACGCAACCGCCCCTTTAAGAGCCGGAGAGGTGCCTTGCGATGTTTGCCCAGCAAAGCATCGAGCGGTTAAATCCTGCCTGGTGTGTCTGGCCTCATACTGTGCCACTCATCTGGAGGCCCATTACCGAGATGAGGTTCTTGGGCGCCATCATCTGATCAGTGTGTGGAAGAACCTGGAGGACTCTGTGTGCAGACTGCATGGGAAGCAATTAGACAGGTTCTGTAGGAGTGATCAAACATGTATTTGTGCCTTGTGTGCCCAGACAGACCACAGGGGCCATCGCATTGTTTGCATCGCTAAGGAAGCAGCAAGGAAGAAGGTAACAGGTGCAGAAACACTGAAGTTTATTGTCGTGTAGCACTAGCAATGCAACATCAATGGATTACTTTACATACCCATTGATTTCATCACCCCACATGTTGTACTTTGTAACATTAATGATGTTGAAAGGTGCTCTATGTAGCATTTTAACATCGATAAATCATCATCACATTCATTTTGAGATATTACTGTAACAAACAAAACCATTGCCGAGAAGACCGGAAGCCTCTGCCGACCTCTACACTGAATTTTCCATTGTGTGCCGGATTTTCCAGGGAAATCTGCTGCGTTGCTTTATGGTACAAAACAAGAAGAGGACGCTGTTCTTCCAGTGCAAACGGAGATAAAGCTTTCACAGTTTCTTGCAACTGCAGATGGTGGAAGCAGTGAAAGCAAATATGTTTATCCTCTTCAGTAATGACAAACAGAAAACAAACAAGTGGAGCGATGCCCGATAGGGGGAAGGGGGCGAGTAGCAACATCCTCGTTGCAGGAAGCAAAGGGGTTCATGGGAAATGTGGTCTTCGTTTTGAGAAACACTAGCAATGATATATTTATGTTTAAAATGCTACATGTAGCACCTTTAAAGGAATTATAGTATCGTATACTGAGCATGGGAGCTTTGATGAGGCATTGGCACATGCTGTGGCACACGTACAGTAATGCTGTTTTTTCACAGGTGAAATTAAAAAGGAAGAGGTTGGAACTCCAGCAGATGATTGAGGAGCGACTGGGTCGAGTTGAGAGCATCAAGCTCTCTGCGGACCTCAGAGGAGGAACTGGAGGAAATCAAAGCGCCGAAGGCCTCGTCAAACAGCTGGAGCAGGAAATCACAGAGCTACAGAGCAGAATCACTGAGCTGGAGCAGCTGCAGCACACTGAGGACAACCTCCACTTCCTACAGTCCGTGTCATAGGACTCATGGGCTAGATATGACATATTGAATATTCATGAAATCATGTATTTTCTTTAACGGTGATGTGTAAATGAAATAAAGTGACAGCCATGTCTGCAGCATGACTGATTCACCATTTGACTCATGTAAATGTATTGCTTGTATGATATACTGTATGGCAATATATTATTTTGTTGTTCAGTATTTTACAACCATCAATATGCAAATAAAATATGAATGATACAATAACTTACATAGCATTAGACGCATTAGGATTAGGATGTTTTTAGACCAGATGACTAAAATATGTCATTCTATTGAACATATATTAAATCAACTAAGCATTGCATGAACAAAACGTAACTTCTACTGGAGTTATGCAGTCGAGGCTATCGTACACTCTCAGCTTGCCAGTCAAACAGGCTTAACATAGACAAGGCTCTACACACACACACACACACACACACACACACACTAAAGTGTTAGTCAATAGCGCAGCAGAGCCTCTTGGCAGGTCTGATGTGTGCTTTGTGTGATCTTGTTCAAAATGCAAACACACCCATGGACATAGACACACTCCCACATAATTTGACTGGTCTTTGTGGGGCAACAGCATACCTCACGCAGAAAAGGAAGTGGCTCGCAGAGCTTTTCAAGAGAAATGAAACTTAACAGACAACAAGGAAGAACTGGGATAGGATACACACTGCAGGGGGAGAGAGAGAGAGGAGCTGTGTGTAAGGAGCATCTCAACAGCTGTAAGGTAATAGCAAAATTAATTATAAGTATTACGATCATATTCTGTGTGTATACGAACACATGTCTTGCATTTGGGCAATTTCCATTCGGTCTTGCAAAGCGATAATTAAATAAGGGAAAAAAATTTAAATCACCTTTTTTCCATTAAAAATGCTGCTGGATGAAACTCCAATGTGATGTCTACAGTTTAACAGAATGCAGAATGGGACTATAAATTGAAAATCCAATCTAAAACACTTCAACACTGCAGCTCAATAGCCCATAATGCAATGCAGCCACAAGACGGTTTAGCCATGTAAGGGTTGTGACTCTCTCTCTCTCTCGCAGTTAAAATCACTATTTTTATTGTTCTCTCCATATATGTGAAAAACCCCCAGCTGAATACAACAAGTCCAGGCACATCCTCTGTCAAAAGGCATTCTGGGAAGTGTAGGAAGTCACTAACTGATGTAGACGGAGCAGGTTGAGGGAAAGGACTGAGTACATACGATTCCCAAGGCTGAATTATCCAGTGGGTGTGTTACCTACAGTAGCCTGTACACTCCAGCATAGTTCACTGTTGTGTACACTACAGAAAGAAAATATGCCTATTGTTAAAAAGTCACACTTTTCTAATCTGGATGGATGCATCTCTTTATCTGCCCAGACCTGGTTTCTCAATCAATTTAGAGGAGCGTTAAGTAATCTATTACCTTTATCGATCGATATTGGTGACCAGTAGGAATTGCAACAACAGTGATAGATCTGATTTCCTACACAAGTCTCTAGTGCAGAAGAGAGCCAATGGAAACGTCAAAGAAAATAAGTTATATATCATGATGTAAAATACTGTAATGGTAATGCAGCTTTGTCATTATTTGTTCTTTGGACTTGAACCAAATCTCCAAAAAGACTTTGGAAGCAGGAGTGAGCTTTATGAAATTATGAGCCACAGACAGCGAGAAAGTATAAAACATTGCACAATAATACAGTTTAAAAGATTGTTGTTAAAGGATGAATTCGGTAATTTTCAACCTGGATCCTAATTTCCCATGGGCGTGTGTCTGACTGACTCGTGGGAGCAAGAATTTCTTTAATTGGTTCGGTATAGACCGAGTCCGTACCTGCTAGCGGTTAATGCTTAGCTTAGCAAATCCGTCTAAAACGTGAGGCTTCGGGCCAAGTGACAGGCTCCGATTGTTGTTCTAAGTGTCTGACAGGATCCCAACAGAAAAATGAAACGTTTTTCTTTACTTTTTGCTTGATCTGGTCTGTTGTTATTGTGTTAGCATGCACTTGTAGCACAACTAGCCACAATGACAGCGTGTCTATATGTAACCAGAGGTCTCACTCCTCACGAAAGAAAAATGTTTTATTTCTCTGTCGGGATCCTAGCAGACACTTATGACAACAATCAGAGTCTGTCAGTGGCCAAAAAAGTGCTTTTAGAGGACTATTCACTTGCCCCGATGCCTCACGTTTTAGATGGATTCGCTAAGCTAAGAGCTAACCGCTAGCAGCTGCGGACCAATTTCAAAAATTCTTGTTCCCACGAGTCAGTTAGACACAATGATGGGCGGATTACGTCTGGCGCACGGAGTGGGAGGCGAACACCTCTAGGCTCCGGAGCCTCGTCCCAGTCACAGGCCCCTCCCCCCCCCGGGATGGACCTGCCCAGGCTGGCCTGGACGAGGCTCAACCGTCT
>CABFOS010040361.1:0-14055 GCA_900660315.1 Diretmoides pauciradiatus
TATTATACACAATGGCACAATGCGTCGGTGCAGTCATTTTTCGGCACAACGCCAATTACGCTCTCTCTCTCTCTCTCTCTCTCTCTCTCTCTCTCTCTCTCTCTCTCTCTCTCCTGCTCCAGAGTTCACCAAGGTTATTATCTGAAGTATATTCAAGATTCAAGATTCCTTATTGTCAAAGTCATTTGCACAACAATGAAATTGGATTTGCATCCTCTGCAATGTAAAAGGTTAAAAAAGGTTAAAGGAGCTTTAAAAACATAAAAGGGCTTTAAAAATAGGCAGGGACAGACATCTGAGAAGGTATAAAAGAATAAAAAGGTGACCAAGCATACATCCATACGTTTCTGGGCTTTCTTCCTATTGCACTTTCCCCGGATTGCACTAAAGAGCAGAGAGAGAGAGAGAAGGGGACCGTTCTGTGTTCAGGTGGCAGCATTAAGTGCAGTAAAAGCTGTTTTTTAGTCGGTTTGTTCTGTTTTGATTGTCCTGTGTCTCCTACCTGAGGGCAGCAGTTCAAACAGGCAGTGTCCGGGGTGTGATGGGTCTGTGAGGATCTTTCTTGCCTTAGTGAGGCAGTGGGAGCTGTAGAGGTCTTCTAAGGTGGGGAGGGGGCAGCCTACTATTTTCTGGGCAGTGGTGATAACTCTCTGGAGTCTTTTCTTTTCGGCTGCTGCGCAGCCGCCGTACCACACACACACACACGTCGTATGTAAGGGCACTTTCGATGGAGGAGTGATAGAAAGCTGCGAGCAACTTCTGGGAGAGATGGTGCTTCCTGAGGAGTCTCAGGAAGTAGAGCCTCTGCTGCACTTTCTTGATCAGCTCCGTGGTATTGGTGCTCCAGGACAGATCCTCGTCGATCTGGACACCCAGGAACCGGAAGGTCGGGACCCTTTCCACTCTGTCCCCACTGATGTGGAGCGGTTGGATGTCTGTTTTCTTTTTCCTGTAGTCAACGACTAGCTCCTTGGTCTTAGCGGTGTTGAGGACCAGGTTGTTGACGCCGCACCACTCTGATAGACGCTCCACTTCGTCCCTGTAAGCCGACTCATCTCCATCCGAGATGAGTCTGACCACGGTGGTATTGTCGGCGAATTTTATGGTGTTGCTGGAGTAGGCGTGGGGGTGGGAGTACCTGATTGTATACATAAAAGCATTTGAAAATGGGAGGTAGGGTGACATACTTCTATGAAAAGTTTATTAATTATTTTGGCCAGTAAAAAAACTGCAGGCGACACAAGGGGTGTCACAGCAATGAATGCACTGTAAAATAAAATGCTGGTTTCAAACTCCCTGTTGTAAAAAGCTCTGGCACCAGTAGTAGATCAAACTTCAAAGGATCTTGCCCGGCATTTTTTTGTAGCCAGTTCACCCTCAAATGTCCCAACTCTTTGACTGGTATGTCCTTGTCATTGTTGAACACGTGGAACAGCTTCTCTTGGTTTTACCATAACATCTGTCTCACGTTGCTGTTGTTTTTTATTCCTTTTGTCTCCCTCCATTCATCCCTCCATGGTGTCGTGGCCAGAAATCAGCAAAGCCAGTTGAGAACAATAGCAACAATAAGCACGAAAAGAAAGAGGAGAATGACACTGCTAACAAAGTAAACGAGGTGAGTTTTATCTTTTCAATTACAGGTTTCCTTCATCATTTTGTCATTTCCAGGCCATGGAAAAGTCAGGGATTTACTTTATTTTCCTATCCCGATGCACATTATGTAGTTGTACAGCCTCTGTCATTTCATATTGTGTGTGTGTGTGCGTGTGTATATTGAAGAATAATCTTAAGCTATAAAGGGACAGTCCTACTTCCCAGCCACTACCAATTTACATCATATTGAACACTGAGCAAAATCTTCAAATCCAGTGAAAAATCTAAGCTCTGGAAGAACTAGAATTTTGTGTGTGTGGAAACCCTCTAAGTACCTGCCATCTCTTTGTAATGTTGCACAGAAAGCACTGATGTCATGTATATTTTTGTTATTCTTTCACGTTTTTTTCCACTGTTGCATCACTCTTGCGTTGATGAGTTTTGTCAGGTAGGCGGTACTACAATAATGTTTCAGGGGCTACTCACAACATGGTTGTGAATGGGCTTTTAGGTAGCTGGAACTAATGGAATGTCATGATGCATGCATGTTGGGGGGGCCTCGTGTGTGCATGTGTGCGACTGTTTTGCCTGCTTGTGTGTGTTTTCCAGTCAAGCGAGGCTCCTCTCACAAGATCGTGCTTCATTTAGCCAGTCACATGGAGTCCCAACATGTGCTGCCTCTTTACTTTCCCTCTTTGAAAACTTGGTAACTGCTTATCAGAACCAGTATGTATAGAGAATCATAGTATAGCAGACAGGGATGCACTTTTTTACAGGAATCATAGACTCATGACGCCCATTCAACTTTAACTGACTGAAAACTTTGTTTTCTTTTTCTTTTTTTTAATCATATCACTGAGTAGAGTTGCTGATCTGCCACCAGCTTGCCAGAGTCAGTGTTAAGTCTGTTTAGTTATGTGAACTGATTATTAATCCTAGATCAGTATACCCTCTGTAAGAAGCTTTCTGTGTAAAATACCAGGACTTCAGTCTTAGTTGGAGAACTTGGAGATGTCTGTGCAACCATGATTCTGAATGGAAGGTCATGGTTATTGGAGTTTGTTACTGTAGTAAGAAGATGAGGGTTTATCGGGGGGTTCATAAAGTTGTTCACTTCGTAAGCAGATTGAAACTTTACTACTGTGTGAATGTGAGTAGGGAGAATAGCTGGCATGTGACATGTCATTAAAGTTTGAATAACTTTGTTTCCACTACAGGACCAAACAGGTCTTGCTAAAGCATACTACTCATGTTTGTTCTACCAAATGTCCCCCACAGAACTGCATTTCAGAGGTTTTGTTTTACCATGTATAGGGATGAAACCCACACACTTTGTATGTTTTTTTGTGTTTCATTTTGTATGTGCAAAGTGCAAACTAAATCTAAACCTTTCTCCACAAGCCTGAGGCTAAGGTGGAGACCGAGGCTGAGAAGAACCAGGGTCGTTACAACCTGCGGCGCAGGAAGGATGATGGAGATGTAAAATCAGCTGCAGCCAGGCAGCAAGAAGAAGAGAAGAAAGAGGTCAAGCCTGCTGCTGCTCCTGCTGCCACCTCCACCACCCCACTTGACTTTGGAGGCAGGATAGGTAAGTTGTAGGCAGAACAGGAAACACTACTTTTTGCAACCTGGGGGCCAGAAAGGGAAAGTGAAACGTTGTGACAGGTCAAAGTGAGTTGTTTAAAATGCAATGTCATATTGTCATAGTGTCTCCATGGTAAGAGCATACAAATGCAATGTGCTTAATAAATTAAAATTAAAATTATTACTTTACTAAATTATTACTATTACTAAATTTTACACAAATATATGGAAGGAAGGTTGTAATAAATTCATTGCATTTGAATTGTCAAATTTAAAATTTGTTAAACATAAAGCATGCCTTTATACTACATATTAAAACAACAAACATATTAAAATTGTCAGTGAATGTGCATACCAGAACATTAAAATCCAAACAGATTATTGCATTCAAATGTTCCTATTGCCTCAACTAATGCAAGCAAAAGTAGAAAATGCTATTGTAGGATTTCATTTTCCAATTTGGAACATTTTAATTAAGTTTACTATGTGCTCCCATATGAAAACCCCCCCAAACTATAATAACCCTGGTATGTGTGTGTTTCTCCTCCAGGAGCCTACTTCTGGCTGCTCTTCCTGCCTGCCTGGGTTCTCTTTGTGGTGCTCCAGGTCAACCTGGAGGACCCCAGCCTGGCCAACTTCCCCCCTCCCCTGCCCCCACTGGATAGCTTCTGGGACACCAAGGCCCTCGGCATCGTTCTCCTCTGGATCCTCTTCCAGGCCCTGCTCTCTATGCTGCCTGTCGGAAAGGTGCGTTTTCTTAAGAATGTAGACAATTTCTGGTAAATCCTGGTCCATTTTAGAATTGTAGAGCTCTGTTCAGAGCTGTCACTCTGTCCTCACTAAAACCAGTCGATGTCTCAACAGGTAATCATGTTTGTTATCTTTGGAAGCTGTCTGGTGAAAAGTTCGAACTGTTCGGCCACATTACGCTTTCAGACTAGTAACCAGACTCAAAATGTCAGTTTGGTGCAGTGCAATAGATATCTGAATGTAATCTACACAAAGTAGGAAGTTGTTGTGGATAGAAAAGTAATGTAATGTATAATAATATAATCTAGAAGATTTTTAAAAGCTTCATACCCAGTCAGAGGTGATGTGGATAGCTTGCTTTTGGATTTGTGGAGAAATCTTTACTGAAATTAAGTGAGACAGGTGTGTGGGTATCCATGCCTTTTTGTTGTGCATTCAACCTTTCTGTAAATCAATTTCTGATTCAAACCTATTAGATCATAAAATGCAAGGTGCTATGCAGTATACAGACGTCAGAGCACATCTGATGTTAAGCACTAACGTGACAATTACTCAAATTTACAGTTGACCCATTGCCTATCTTACCTGTTAATGACACTGTTGCAGATATTTGCCTTACTATTATTTAATGTCAGTTGGTTTGGTTGTGAGTGGAGTAAAAGTTTTATGTCATAAGGCAGACCAACTCTGCTCTGGCTGTCTGGGATTGACCGTGTTCTTAAAAAAACAAATGAGAATTTACTTCATGATGGCATGAAAATGAGACGGCTTTAAGCTTCTCAGGATAATGCTAAACCAGTTTCTGCTATGAAAAGATGGGCCGCTTAAGCTACTCTACTTAATTACCTAATACCTAGCATCATCCACGTTAATGTCACTAGGCACAACAGCATTAGTTTCAATAGACAACATTTAATTCATGTGCATGAAGCCGTCTCCCATTGAAAACATTGGTGCCACCAAATGATCTTCTGGTGCCACCAGTAGAAAAAGTGTTAGAGCCCCGTTAGATCTAATATATGTTACACAGTAGAGCACGACAAGGGGAGAAACATGTGACAAAGGTTGCACATTCCTATGGGTTTAAGTCTCGTTTGAGCCATTCATGCTCAACTGTAAGTTGATATATAATCACTTACAGTTCTACAAGGCTTTTTGGACAAAACACTTGTATTTGGATTAAATATGAATAGAAAGACTTAATTTTATGCATCAACCATGGTCAACCATATTTCACTATAGGAGAACAGCCCCTCAACGCCTCCTTTTTGTAGCACAGACAGCATTCTCCCTCCTGAATTATGTTTGCATGGTAGGGTGCAGAAGCCTAATACTATAGGAAAGGTGGTGGCTGGCTTGACCTCCACATGCCCTCAGTGTTATGGGAAAGACACATGAACCACTACCTGACCATGACCTATGCACAGCACATGACATGTTGCTTTTTCAGTTTGTTAACCACAGCAGGGGAAGAAATCTGATTAACTGTCAGGCGTACCGGTGCATCTCAGAACAAGAGCTCCCATTCTCCTGTGCAGTGTCTCGTCTTTCCCCCCAGGGTCTTCTCTGCCTGATAACATTTGAGACGGACCACATGAGGATGTTTTCCACTCACTGAAATTATAATGTGACATGTACGACACATTTGATTTGTTTTCCTTGTGTGAGACATTTAAATGAGTTCCAGTAATGTCCTGTTCCAAGACGCATGTTAATACCAGGTGGGAATGCACCCAAGACGCATTGATCCGATTGATCAGACCACATTCAGAGGTGATATGTTCACATTCTTATAATGGTGGGAATGTGAATGTGTCCTGGGCCACTTGAAGGACCACCTACTCAACTGACGTCCTCTGCGTAAGCGGATGTACGTACTCATTCGCACGTCAACGGCGTCATATAAAGAAAAAGAAGAAGCCGGAACCCGCCGTAAAACAAAACAGAAGAAGCTGAAAGAAGACAACAGGCAAAATGGATTCTCGTGGATGGAATACACAAGAAACACGTTGTCTGATTTCCATTTGGGCCGAAGAGTCTGTACAACGCAAGCTGGATGATTCATATCGCAACCGGGCGATATACAGACCAAAGTCTTTGCAAACTTGTTCGTCTTTTCTGCAAACTTGTGACCAGATCATCAGCTGAACTAGCTAGTGTGGTGAAGTGTATGAAAAGCCCTCTCCTCCCCATTAACAACCACCACCATTGAATTTCCCCTCAGTGTGACTCTGGACTCCCTTGACGGCTCCAGTGGAGCTGCTCATCAGCTGACTGTGCTGGGCACCTCCTGTGTGCTGTATATGTTCTTAGTCAGCTATTGAAGTAATGGTTAATGCTGACCTTTCTCTCTGTGCTTCTCTCTCCAGCTGAGTGATGGCATGCCGCTGAGGTCTGGGGAGAGCCTGAAGTACAGGACCAATGGTGAGGCCGCGTCAAGCGAGATCTCTGTCTCTCTGATTCCTACTGGGGAGAAATCAAGCAAACTCATTTATGACCAATTAGCGTCTTGAACACCCTGCTCTAGCCTCAGTTGAATGAATTAATGCATTTTGTTTACTTTAGTAGGCAAGCTTCAATTTGAAATGCATCATGGAAGCAGTGATACCACTTTCACTCTGCCAATTCCAATTCACAGTACTAATCTTTAATTGGCAGCTACTTTTACTGGAGTAAATGTAAAACAGGATAGACAAATCCGTACCGATCATGACAACTCATTGTATCATACACATACTGACGGATTTGACAGATATTCTTTCACCTCAAGTAAACAAAACGATTAACAATATGATTACCTCACTTGAGCCTGATATCATCCCAAATAGATCTCTTTCTTCTCTCTCTCATTCTGTCTTTATTTATATCCGTCTCTCTCCAGGTTTCTTTGCCATCGTGGTGAGCGCCGTCGCGGTGGTGGCAGCAGTGCACCAGGGCGTCGACCTCACCTACATCCACAGCCACTTCCTGCAGCTGGCCGTGGCCTCCTTCCTCGTCTCCTTCCTGCTCAGCATCTACTTGTACATCCGCTCCCGCTACGCTCCCGTGGACCAGCTGGCACTAGGGGGGAACTCCGGTAAGGGGGAAGACGGGAGTGTGCTTATTTTCTCTCTCTCTTTTCTTTTCTTTTTGTAAATGAGTGTTGTGGCTGAAAGTGTCTGGAGTGTTCCACTGCGCATGGAATTTCTGGAATTTTGAGAGGGGCATTCCAGACAGGGAAGGTCATGGAATTGAATCAATATACCAGAATATGCTTTACACGTTGTTTTAACACTGCATCAACGAAACGAAATAGTTTAAAGAAATGAGACAATCTGGATTCTGTTATTACACGATGACAGTGAAGTTGCCTGGTGTAGTTTTTGGTTGGAATGAAAACCTGCAGACTCTCAAAGCACATGATTGCTCGTCCCTACTGCATGTGTGGTTTCCCTCTTTGGGACAATTGTCTGTAATAAATGATTGTCTCTCACTCTTTCTTTCTCTCTTACCTTCCCCAGGCAGTGTGGTCTATGACTTTTTCAAAGGACGTGAGCTCAACCCCCGCATCAAAAACTTTGATCTGAAATTCTTCTGTGAGATGCGCCCCGGTCTGATTGGCTGGGTGAGTTGTCACGTGACATCGGGGCACACTTTTGATATGTCAGTGTGTACCGCACGTGTGTGCTTTGTCATGTTTTATTTTGAAACCAGAAATTAAACCTGAGTTTGCTATGAGATTCTGTCTAAGGACTTTCCCTAAGAAGCCTCTACTCAGATTTTAGACAAACAAAGAACCATCCATATAAAAAGAAATGGTCCGAATGACAGAATGAGGAGGGTGTTGCTGTTTTTTTTCCTGTTTCTGGCTGCGTCCCCAGTTCTTCTCAAATTAAATTGCTCTCCGTCTTGCTGGCTCTTAATCATTTCTTCTGGCAAATACAGCAAGAGCCCCCAATTATAGTCTTGGAATTGCATTTAGTGAACATGCTGAGTAAAAAGTTTATTAATGTTGGTAAAATGGCCCATCTGTATTGCTTATAGACATTGTCCAATTCAAAGGCTTTAAAAACTGTATATTAACTCCTGCTAGAGTTGATATAGGTGTTACTCTTCCCAGTAGTAGCTGTCATTTTATACACACATTGCTCTCTGGTGGACAAATGTGGAATTGCAACCATCCCAAATTGTATCATTGGCAACTATGCACTGCAATTGTAATGTAGACGTTAAGATAATATTAATGCAAATATATTTTGCATATAATGCAAAATTTCACATTTCATATCCATCCATCCATTATCTACCGCTTAATCCTCCACAGAGGGTCGCGGGGGGCGCTGGAGCCTATCCCAACTGTCATAGAGCGAAGGCAGGGTACACCCTGGACTGGACGCCAGTCAATCCAGGGCTAACACAGAGACAGACAATTCACACTCACACTCACACCTATGGGCAATTTGGACTCCCCAATTCACCTAGCCCCAAATCTGCATGTCTTTGGACGGTGGGAGGAAACCGGAGTACCCGGAGAAAACCCACGCAGGCACGGGGAGAACATGCAAACTCCACACAGAAAGTCCCCAGGTCCCCAACCAGGAATCGAACCCGGGGCCTTCTTGCTGTGAGGCGACAGTGCTAACCACTACACCATGCCGCCCATACCACATTTCATTTCACACTCACATTTCATACATTTCATATGTTATTTAAAATTTAGAATGTGCAGTGACTTTTAGATGAGCAGACTCCTGATACCGGTTTGGCACATCAGCGCACTACTAATCTGTTTCTTTAAAATTTTGATTGATTTCCCCCACCCCCCCTCAAAAATGAACATAGCATACTGGAATGTAAAAACACTAGGAATGTTCACAATAATCTTTGACGTGTTCTGTCTCTCCCTACACAGTGTGTGATCAACTTTGCAATGGCGCTGGCTGAGATGCAGCAGCAGGGTCTCGAGGCCCCGTCCCACGCCATGATCCTGGTCAACCTCTTCCAGCTGCTCTACGTGGTGGACGGACTCTGGAATGAGGTACAACAACGGAGAACAGAAATAGATCTTTACATGCGCAGAACCTGGATTCACAATCCTCCGAGGATAGTGCCTAAAGTGTCTTTTTTTTTTTTTGCACACTGATGATTACACACAAAATTGATGTGATAAAACAAGGAAAGAATTAAATAAATATGCAGTGGAGATTAAAAACCTGAAGGTGCTTATAATAAGCACAACAAACAAGAAGCACTTCCTGAACAATGACTGATTTGTCTGTTTTGTCCCCTCTTAGGAGGCCATCCTGACCACCATGGACTTGATGCATGATGGCTTTGGCTTCATGCTGGCCTTTGGTGACCTAGTGTGGGTTCCCTTTACTTACACCCTACAGGCCTATTACCTGGTCAGCCACCCCAACCCCCTCGGCCTGCCTGCACTCGTAGCCATCTTCGCCATCAAGCGTGAGTAGGAGTACAGCATGAAACCAATTCATTGATCAACTTGATGTCATGCGTAGACCTTCAGTGGGTAAAGTCAAGGACATCACGATCAAAAAAAAGGACAATGTCTAGAGAACTTGAACATAAAGAGATGGTCATGCCATGAATCTAAACAAATTTTCACAAGATTCATAAGGAATCACAAAGATGGTGGCTCTGGGGATGTTGTTAAAGGTTTCTATTGATCTGTCTTTCAGTCCTCGGCTTCTACATCTTCAGGAAATCCAACTCTCAGAAGAATAACTTCAGGAGAAACCCGTCAGACCCCAAATTATCCGGTAAGTTATTCTCCAAACTGGAGGGGATTATGTCGTGGTTATACAATAGGAATTTCTCGCTGCTCGTTTCTGTATTGCACAAGGGGGAAATTACAGGTGTGGAACAGCTATTAAAGTTAGTGATGTTTTACCTTTGAGCTCTCTAGTGATCTTCCACACAAGAGTTATGTGTCTGTGGCTGAGTTTTCATCATTGGAGGAGGAAGAACCCGAATGTGTTGTTAACTGAAATAAATAAAGTAGAAAAACCATAGTAGAATAGTATTTTGGCAAAAGTAGGAGTCCTCCATTCAAAGTTCTCCTCAGGTAGACCTGTAGATGGAGGCACTTGATATCAAATGAACAGAAGTATCAATAGTAAAAGTACAATACAGAGTTAGTCAGTGCTACAAAGTTAAAGGATGAAGCTGTTGCTGCTTATTTCCTCTTAAAGAAATAAGATTCTATGCCGAATCATTTTGTTTTACCATGACATAGTCACCACAGTACCATACCCCTCAAGAACACTTCACTCCTCAATGCCAGCTATCTTTATTGAGCAGTATCACGTGAAGTAAAAGTTATATTATGATTTAAATGCAAACTGCAAACTCCTATGACCCTCCTCTCATATGTCAAGAGACTGTACGTGTTGGGTTTTCATCCATTAGTTTGTTGGCCTGCTGCCAGTTCACAGAGTTGTATGATCTTTTACAATGGATTATGTTAGTTGACCGCTTTCTTCTTGGCTGTTGTCCTGTTTTCTCACTGAAGTTTAATGCTAATATTTGCCTAAACTTGCATGATCCAATTTTTTTCTCCTGGAAGTCTAGCAACATATATCATGTTGCTAAATATTCTTGGGATTGTAAATGTGCTATGATTGCTAATGTTACCTAACATGACATGTAATTCTGCATAGAAGAGATGAAGGCAGCTGATTCATTGGAGAGCCAGAGAGAAACACACTACTCATTAATTAGATCCATTAGTCATTGCCACAAATGCGCTGTGGGACTGTACAGAATCTGTACTTGTTTCTCAATAAGAGGTTTGATAAATGTCTGTTTTGAACTGTAGTTGAGGAAAGCTAGTAGCGCACATTACTTGAAGAAAAAGTACTTTCCACTCACTCGTTTTCTATGATTTTCCCTATGATCCTGTGTGGTCCCAGATGTGAAGACGATCCCCACAGCCACAGGGAAGAGTCTGCTGGTGTCTGGCTGGTGGGGTGTTGTTCGCCACCCTAACTACCTGGGAGACCTGACCATGGCCCTGGCCTGGTCCCTACCCTGTGGTGAGTTGTTATGCATTCACGCCCCCATTCACACCCCTGCAACGCATGTTTGACAAGTCATTTAAAGCAGTGGTCCCCAACCTTTTTTGCGCTACGGACCGGTTTCATGTAAGACAATATTTTCATGCGGACCGGTCCCGGTGGTTGGGGACCGCTGATTTAAAGTATAGAAAATGTGTTTGGGAATTGTCTAAAAATAACACCGCAGCATGAGAAGGACAGGAAATAGAGTCAGTGAATCTTTGTGTCTACAAATTTTAGAATTACACAAATATCTAGCATGTCCCACTGTTGTTTTATATATGGTGACATTTGTTTCTGTAATCTGAGGTATACTCCGTTACACATTTACCTCTGGACCTTGTTTTGACCTGTAATTGCCAGAACGCAGTAGCAAGAGGCATTTTTGGCAAACTTTGCTTTCAGGTAAGAATCTGACCTTGTAAAATTTCTCCTCCTTACCCTTTTCCCGTCTTTAGGTTTCAGCCACCTTCTGCCATGGTACTACATGATCTACTTCATCATCCTGCTGGTGCACCGGGACTTGCGCGACATGAGCGAATGCAGGAGGAAGTACGGCTCGGCGTGGGACGAGTACTGCCGAACCGTCCGCTACCGGATCATTCCCGGCGTCTACTGAGGATCCCCGGCGTTGGACGCTCCCGAGCTGAGGCCCCTTTTGACCCAACGTGGGCACTTGGCTGTGGAGGCTCAGACTAAAGATAAAAAAAAAACATGAATGGATTGACTGACTTGACTGATTTGACTTTTTAGACATTTATTTTTTGACATGATTTTAAAGAAAAACATTTTGGATTCAAGAAATTGGAAGTCTTGAAGGAGCTACAGCTTCATGTGTTTGGATGGAAGAAAAAAATCATTGGTATATGGACTGTTTGAATTGTTGAATTGCCTTTTTACTAGAAAATAATGTTTTAAAGTTTACAAAATTTTAAAAAGACGCCTCTGCTGGGAAAAGTCCTGTATATTTTTGTATATACACATTTGTTTTTCTAAAAAAGCAAAAAAAAGCAAAAGTGGAAGTACCCTTTAAACTCAGAAATTGCATAATCTTTACTTTGCTCCCATATTTAAAGTAACAATATCAGCTTGGTTTGAAGTAATTGTGTAAGTACATCTTCTTAGTATAATATAATTATACTGCTTGTGTATATTGTGAAAGATGAAATGCTACTTCTTTGTACCTTTACAGTGGAACTACAGGACTAACGTTCTCTCTCAGGACCCAGGACTTTGTCAGAAAGTTGCATTAGAAGGTTTTTTTGTTTTGTCTTAATCATGTTATGTATAATTTTATAGAGTGTAAAATGATTTTGGAAGCTCAAAAAAAAAATAATGCACATATGTGACAAAAGGCATGTTTGTCATTATCAAATCCAAAGTCTTTCGATTTGGCTTTGCTACCTCAGGTTCACTCATGGTCGAGTTCCTTCCTGTGCCCTCTAGGGGGCAGTGTTGTGTAGTTTTGAGCATGATGCAGTCACTGTAGTTGGACCTGTCTCTCACCTTCGCCACAATGATGATCTAATTATTCCTCTTAATTTGTCCTGCTTAACTTAAGTTGGTTTCTAGAGCATATGTTTCATTTCAAAATATCAATTTGCAAACACTGCCATGTGAATTTGCTTTTTATCAATTTATTTAAAGTACCAGGTTGTATAACAATGACTATTTTAATGAAGTTTATACTGTGACAAAGTACTGTGCTGTGTAGCATGGTAGTCACTTGTTGACTGCGTCGGCATCTAGAACCTGTGCGTTTCACAAAAAAACCCAAAAAGTATTTTTGCGCCCACGCAGCTGTAGATGAGCATTAGCAATACAGTAACTAGACTAGAGTGTAGTATTTTCTATGCCATGCTGACTGAATGCAATGTAAATATTTTAGATATTTTTTTAATCCTGTTTTTAAGTTAAAAAAAAAAAGTGACAGCAGTGATGATAGTTAATATGTTTCTCGGTAGATATTTAAACTTGCTTTTTCATTTGGGTTTAAACCTATTTTAAGTTGCCTAATTTTACCACTGTAGCCATGTTATTCACAGCTCCATCTGCCTACTTGTTTCTGGACGATATTTCAAAACCCCAGCTGTACCACAAAGAAATGTAAAACGGATGCCTTTTCTCTCCCCCCCCCTCCCTCTCTTCTCTCTTAGCTGTGATCTTAAACAATTGGTCAGGTTGGTGATATCTTACTTTGTCTTTAGCGTGATCAATCAATCAATCAAATTTTATTTGTATAGCCCTTAATCACCATTACAGTCTCAAAGGGCTTCACAATGCCCAAAGTTTGACACAACACCCCCCAACCTTAGACCCTCAGCAAAGGACCAGGAAAAACTGAGAGTCAAAACAAAGTGGAAGAAACCTTGGGAGGGACGACTAAGCGAGGGATCCCCCTACCAGGACGGCTGGGCGGGCAATAGATGCCGAGTTTGGGCAGCAGTATACAGAGTTCATACACAGTTTATTTGGGTGGGATATCAAGAACTGATGTGATGCTTTCATGTGATTCCCAATCAAGATTTGGGAGAAAAATACTAAGCTTGAGAGGGATTATTGAGATGCCACCAGACCAGACCATGAGTTTCAGACACTGTTGCTCACCTCTGATATTTTTTTATGAATAGCACCGGTGACAATATTCCTTCCTTGGTTCGACCAGTCTGTCAGTGGAAAACAATACCTTGGATGTACTTTGATATGACGGCATTGAATGAAAAGCAGACCTGCATTTCTGAATGGGTCCAGTAGCCTGTTGGATGGACGGATCAAACCTGTGACCGTGGCTGGAAAAAAGCTCACGCTGTAAAAATGTGTTGGCACAAAATAAAGGTTTACAGTATTTCTCTTCTCCCTCTGTATGGATTTTGTTAATTTCAGTAGGGTTAGGTATACGCAGGCATAGGCTGGATACAGGAGAGAGGTGAGTCAGTGGACTGACTCCCTGGGTGGAGCTGGGGTATGGAGACAAATTAATGCCACAAGTATTGTCCGCGTAGAAAAAAAATGCACGCAAATGAAGAAATCAAACACATTTTTCTGAATTGTAAACGAAAAAGTTATGTTCACA
>CABFOS010040384.1:1841-12414 GCA_900660315.1 Diretmoides pauciradiatus
ATGGCTCTTTTCTGTCCTGGCCCCACAGTGGTGGAATGAACTTTCCACTGACGTCAGGACAGCAGAGTCACTGAACATCTTTCGCCGCAGACTGAAAACCCACCTCTTCAAGAAGTACTACCCTGACCCTTCCTCTTCAAGAAGTACTACCCTGACTCCACTTCAAAAAGTACTACCCTGACCCTTCCACTTCAAAAAGTACTACCCTGATCCTTCCTCTTCAAAAAGTACTGCCCTGACCATTCCTCTTAGCACTTCTACTCTTAGATGCTTGTTTAGAAAGAAGATGCACTTATGATTCCTGGTGACTAGTAGTTCTCTTGACTACGTTGAATGCACTTATTGTAAGTCGCTTTGGATAAAAGTGTCTGCTAATGACTGTAATGTAACATTCAAGTAGTGATGGGTCAGAGCACCATTTTGCCCACAGAAAACATCTATCATCTTACAATGTTTCAACCCCTTTTCTGAATAATGTAGATATGGTGGAAATCATGAAGAAAAGGAAATGCAATAGATTAAGGGAGACATGAAGCGTTCTGTGATTGGGGAGTGAAATTGACAGCAGGGGGAGGTAAAGGTCCTGCTGAACTAAATGCTGACCTCGAACTAACAAGGCTGTGTGTGTGTGTGTGTGCATGTGCGCGCGTGTGCGTGCATGTGTGTGTGTGATTTTAACACTGTTGTTACAGTATTTTACAGTATGGACTGCAACACGTACTAGACATACAGAAGCAAGATAACACTACTTGAACTTTATCTTTCTGTTCATATGTATGTGTGTGTTTTACTCATAACTGACTAAAGGACAAATTCCAATCGATTCCAATCAGCAGGAAGTCTCCTTTTATAAAGATAATGATACATGTAAAGATGAAAAATCATTGCACAAATCATTTATGTAGATTTGTAGAAGCTAAGAAATCAAATAGGATATTTCCCATTTAACTTCCTAAACACATTTTAGATTCACTCTTTAGAGTTTATTATAAACAGTATCCAAATAAGCAGCATTCATTAAACCAAATATAAATCAAATATAAATAATTCACATTCAGTTAGAGCAATTCAAATATCAAATATAAATAATTCACATTCAATTAGAGCAATTAAAATTAAAATATAAATGATTCAAATTCAGTTCCTAGTGACATATATTTCTGCCCATGTGTGTGTTTTAATTGATGAGTTATCTGGTTATTTAAATGAACTGCTGCCAGCAGCTGTGTGTATTGAAAATAGGGTTTTTGACAGGAAATCTCAAGTTTCAACCCCTTCGTTGCCCAGTTCCACTATTTCACAAAAAAGGAACTTTAAATTTGCATGCGGGAGAAAAAAAAGAAATGACTTCACACCAAAGATTCAGACCCTGACCCAGCTTGTTGGAGCCTTGTTCGGTAAGTGTGTTTTTGATTGACCTACACTTTGTGACTAAAAATTGCTATTTAAACAAGCATTGACAGAAAGTGGCCAACTGTTTGACTTGGCCTATATGATCATTTATCACATTTCCTGAAATGTACTCATTCTTGATGTTTTTGTGTGTGAAAATGTTACGTATCCGTTTTCTATTTGTAGTCATCTGTAGGTAAAATTTTTAATACAAATGAATAACCGGTAGCAAGAAGTTAAAATTTGTTTAGCTCTGGTAGCTTTTTGAATGGAAAACGTGTAATAACAGTATGACTGGTAAAAACAAACAAACAACCTTACTCATACTTTGTGTATCTTAGTTCTAATTATACTATTTGCCATACGATAATGACATTTTAGCACATTTTGACTGAATAATCAAGCAACATAACTTGTAAGAAAATTCACCATATACAGTAGTATCTTGAGCAATGTCATGCAGTTTCTACTTCCACATTTACAGATCATGAGCCTCAATACAACTTGTGCGCTAGCAAACAACACGGCCGAATGTTTGGGCCCGGCTCCAGACCCTCAGACCTCTGCAGGTCTGGCTGTGGGTCTGACCCTCTTGTTTCTGGTGCTTGGGATGGCAGCTGCCCTGGCTGTGTACACACAGTGGCGTAAGCTCAGGAATATGTGGCAGCCTAGACGTGGAGGAAGCATGAAGAAGGAAGACCACACGCAGACACAAGACGATTCCTGCCAGTTTACCGGTATGAATAGAGCACAGTCTACTACAGGACATGCCCCCATCTATGAAAACTTCAGAGTTCAAACTGACCACAAAAGGACGGTGGTAGACATGGACAGGTAGGCTGTACTTGATTTGTCGATCACAGTTGGTTTGGAAGAAAGGGCTGATTTTCCTAACACATTTGGTAACAGTGTAAATCTACAAAGACCCTCTGAGAAGATATTGTGTAAAATGTTGCGTATTTAATGACAGTGGTCCAAAAAGACATCAGAGAGGAAGCAAATTGAGCAACACTGTGTGTGCTGCATTTCCCCATCTTGCACAATACTGTTGAAATCTATGTCTCTAATTTTGGTCTACATCTGGTTGCCTTCCTTTCAGTTTCATATGATTTAAAATATATTCATCCATCTCCCGATCTCCCAACCGATGATTTTTTTCTCTGACCCAGAGAAGAATAGAGGAAGATCGGAGAAAGCAACTCCACACAGTTCACATAATATTTGTCTTTGTGACGTAACCAAGATTCTATGTTGGTTACGAGAAGTCAGGCATTTTCAGAGAAGCACCTTCTGATATGGACATTGTCCACTGTTCTTGCCCACCTCTCCCTAGGTCGCCCAATGAACCTGAAGAGGATTTGTATTTGCAGTGTGATTCACAAGATGACGCAATATACAGCAATGACCCGGCCTGTAGCATTGCCCTACTCCCAGACTTCCAAGAAGAGGACGTATATATTGTGCCAGATGATTTATAGGCAACACAGCAACAAAGACAAATCTGAATCCTTTCTATCCCTTCATACCGTCTTCTATTGGAGTAAGGTGAAGGTGGGACTGTCAGACATAAGTATAAAGCAACATAACTATTGTCTGTGTCATATATACAGTACATTCAAAACAAATTATATATGTATATTTACATATATGTTATAGCAAATATTACAATGTGCTCCTGTTAACTCCAGATTTAGAATAAATGAAAATCACAAGTACTGCTTTTGTAAACTTTGATTTGTTATTGTTTTTTATAGTTGTTTGGGTTTGATTGTTGTTGTTTTTTCATTTAGTATCATGTTGGACATACAGTATAAGTCAATATAACACATTTTTATCAGCAATTTGTGGTACCAGTTTGCTGACTAGATCTGTTTTTAAATGACTTTCCCTGGGTAGGTATGAAACTGATGACTTTGCCTTTGAGCTTCTGCTTTTATCCAGAAATAGAGCAGAAAAGATGAGTGAAGAGTGATATGGACCACAGTTTTGTTGTTGCGATGTGAGTCATTTTGGTTTCCAAAATAAGAATCAAAAGCGTTTTGCAACTCACAATCTGTTCGGAAACTCATAAAATGTACACGTGAATTCTGAGTCAATGAACATTAAGTGAAATCATGTTATGTGCCGGTGCCGGATCCAAAAGCCAAGTCACTGAATGCAGTGTATTTATCTCTGTGAAAATTAAAGATGAGAGGGAAATAACATACAACCACTGCCTCAAAGTTGGACAAGAAAATAAAAATATCTGAGTGTATATATGTACAGTCTAAAATGCCTCTAGTAACATTTTACCATGGCATTTTAATTTAGACCAGACGTGTTCATTTTTATTAAACATTTTGGAAACATTTCCAGTCTCGCTGTTCTCCTTGTAAAACCAAAACTGCCTCACTTGGTAATAAAGGAATATGCAGAATAGGTACAGAAAAAACAGCAAACAGAAGAGAACATGAGACTTGAACATAAAAGGGCTAAATAACATGAAGAATACTGAACCATCAAGTCTTTCCCAGGAACAAACACCAATGAACTTATATGGTCATACTGAGACTGAAGGGAAGTGACTCCTCTGGTCTTGTTGCATCGATGCCATGAAAAACCCTTACACAGACCACAAATATTGAATATTAATATATTGAATATACAGTATTGTCTGAATATTACAGCATAATAACCGCTTGCATGAAAAATGTTATTCTAGACTGAGCTAGTGGATAAAGGTTCTGGGGATGGGCTGTGTTTAAGGACTTGTACTGTTTATTTATTTGATTTTGGTCAGACTAGCAGTTTCCAGGAGACAGCTAAATAACAGAGGCCAGTGAGGTCAGGTCATCTATCTCACATTACACACAGAAGGGCTTGGTAAATATTGTCCCTAATTCTTTTCTACTTGTATACTTTGGGTGGTACTGCAACTAGGGACCTTTCAGAATTTAAGATTGAGGACATTTACATCAGTCCTTGGGTGTGTAATAAGTGAGGGTGTCACAATTGGGTAGTAACGGGGCAAAAACAAAGAAACGAATGAGCAGTTACTGGACACAGGTGTACATTTACCATTAGAAAAGTGTAATTACAGTAGACGTTTGTGTCTGCTGCTAGAGATTAATTGCCTATTTATTCAGTTGCCTATTATTCAATCTTCCATGCCCCACCCTTTAATACATCTACTTTATTAATGGAAAAACAACATATGCTCATACGATACCGTGACCTTTATCCGTACAGTGATAAAAACGATAAATTACTCATTAGGGGTGGTGGTGATGTTATTTCTCGGAATATTGAATCTACAATTGAAAATATTTTAGACTTTGATTTGAAAAATCCTCTCCATGGCTCATTAAACAACATTATAGACATCGAGGTATTATGACTGTTGCCTCGAAACTCCAAACCACTGAACAGCATGTTGGCTGCTTTTTAGTTTTCTCTGTATTTTTTCTTGTCCTAGATAAAACAAAGATATGGCGATCATACTTATCGTATTATATCTCACATTATTATTTGTTCTTTTTCTAATAACTTATCTCAACAGCATTGAAAAGCAATTATTACAGACACAATCTTTGATAATCTGCAATGAAAATGCATTTACAGTACCGTCGTTGATATGTAATCTGAACAGTCCTGAGTTTACACAGCAAGCAGCTGTCTTTTCTTTTGCTAATTCCCATTTCCCCCGTCATAGTAAAATTATAATTCTGTTGATTATTATTCATTATCTTTTCCCCTAAGTCACTGTCCTGTCAAGGACCATGGTGAAAGTAGTTACTGGGTGATACATGCTTGGAGATATAAGATATATCTTTACATGCTGACTTGCACACCCTAACCTTGGACATGTATTACCAGTAGATCATTATTATCTATCTGTAGATTATTATCTGTAGATCAGAGGTTTTCAAAGTGGGAGGCAGGTCTCCCCAAAGGGGCTCCAAACAGTTTCAGGGGAGGCTCAGTGAATGGAAGTGAAAAAATATTACATTAGTTATCAAAAGGAGATCAGGTAGAACAGCCTAAATGTGTGATTTGGTTAAAAAGATGGTTCAGAGATTCAGTAGTTTGGGGGAATTTAACTGTTTTCCCCACTTTCCCAGAATCAGCAAACATTTTTTTTATGGCGTGGCGCGACATCCGCCAAGCTGTCTATGAGAGGGTCTGTCTGTCTGTCTGTGTGTGTGTCCCTACAAGTGGAGATGTGGGTGTATGAGGTGTCTGTCTGTGTGTCCCTATAAGTGGGCCAATCAGATCGCCACACTGGCTAAACAATGTGGGCCAGGTGAATGTAATTAATCAAGACTCACAAAGGTGTTCATTATGTTGCCTGAAACCCGCAGAACTGCTTTCCCACCTCCAGTAGTCAAATTGATGGTGTCATTGAGCCACACACCCAAAATATTTCATACATTGGCTTTAAACAAAAATCATATTTATAATATTCCTAAGTATGTTTAATTCACTGTAGCTATTAAACCCCACAGGAAGGCCACGTCGTGATTAGACTTTGTCTTGTTTAAATATTTTTTTAATGTATTTGGTGTAGTCTGAAGTTATGTCAAATAGCAATATTAGATAATCTTGGATCTATTGCTGAGTGTCTATGGGATCAAATAACATAATCATGATCCCATAGACATCCAGGAATTGAGCAAAACTAAGCAAGTAAACTAAGGGGGAGTGAGGGGGCATCTTTTCCAAGCTCTGTCTGAGGGGAGGCCCACAGTCTTTGAAAACCCCTGCCCTCGATAATTTATTGTAAAGCAGCAATAAATAGTTATTAATAACTATATTAAAAGGGTTGAAACTGTGTTTCAAAGTATTTCTGTGGATCAATGACCAATAGGAAATAGCATCAGGCACAAGAGTTTATTATGAAATGTTTATATTGCTCATGTATTCATGTCCAACATATGCATGAATAAAGTAGAGAATTGTATTTATGTGTTCATATCATTATTGAAATGGATAAGGCAATACAGATTCATTTGCAAAATGTCTAAAAACTCGGCCTCAAGATACATAGTACACTCCTTTAAAGCTGTGTAATAAATGAAAAGAATACTATACAGCATACTAAATATTGTACTGTAACATAAAACAGCAAAAACACAAGTTTAAGACCTTAAATAGAATTTACAATAAATAACTATTTTTACAGACAAAGCAACAGATCTACAAAACAGTGACCGTCAGTGGCTCAGTAACATGGTTGTAATTTAGTGAACCACTGAAAACAATGACAGCAATGCTGCTAATCAGGTGTGACAAAATGTTCTCTAAGAACACAATAGCATTTTATTTCACCATGTAACATATTATAATAGTGGCTTTGCCAACATTTAAAAGGTAAAATGTCTATTGTGACTTCCGTGTGGCCTTGGCTGGTCTTGTCCCCAGAGCTTCTCAGGCACAATGGCATTTACTGACAATCAAGTCATCGAAGGGCGTCAGCGCCAACTTTCCCTTACTGTCATAGTGCATAAGGACCATGGGCTCGTAGGCTGCAGGCACGCAACAGGGGCGCGGTGTCTCTCCTTTGGTCATCTGGTGCATCCGAGATTTAACCTGCGTGTGCATGCTAGCCGGCTTGTAGTTGTGAGGGCAGGAGCCATCACAGAAATGCATAGTGTAGGCAGTTGGTGCCACCACCCAGTCCGACCAGCCGATGTCTTTGAATGACACAATGACAGACTTACGGCAGCACCATCCTTGCTCGTCGCAGTTGTCTTCTTTGTTGGAGCGAGGCAGCCTCCTTCCCCTTGCTGGTCTGGGCTGTGTGAGGCTTAATTCCAGGGCAAACCTTGGATTTGCCCCAGGATCATCTCTTTCACCCACAACCAGCCCCACATCCACAACCAGTGACTGACCACCATCATTCCTCCTCCACTTCTCCACCTCAGATGTGATGTCCAACCTCAGATCTTGGGTGTTTGAGACATTTTCCTGGTCTAGAGTGTCTATGTGTGTCACTGGCTTCATCCCATTGACTTTAACTTGAATCGCTTGTGTTATTTCAGGCTGAATGGGCCTCAGCTTCTCTAAAATCTGTCTGGAAATCTTCAGCTCTGCCCGAGCTAGCGTCAGTCCAGTCTGGATGTTAGGGTTCCTATGAAAAACAGCTCTGTACCACTGTATGTGTTGACCATATTCTGAGTGCCCCCCCTTGGTCCAGAGGACTTTTTCAGGCTCAACTAAAAAGAGAGAGAAAAGGGAAAAAAGCGATCATGATTTATTACGTTGTCAACTTTCTGTTCTGACTTGATTAAGTGCGTTTAGGAAACATCATGGCACGAAACAATGGAGAATGAAGGATAAAGGCTCAGGTAGAAAATAAACTGAATTATTTAGTATAATTTGAGAATAACATGATATAATATCTTTGAATTTTGAATTCACATTTCTCTAGTCATTGGGTGATTGATTACATATTTAAAAAAATAACAAAACCTGTTTTCAATCTTAACAGCTCCTACCAAAGCGTGCATACCTATACCATCCTCATGACTTCTCACAGCTGGTTTTGAATGTGTTTTGATTTGTTCTTATTGTGTACAGACAATAAGAACAATAATAAGATAACAAAGATATTTATAGCCAAACCAGTCCCATCACTTTTGTCTGCAAGTCCAAATGTAAACTCATACTACAAGATTTGTTGAACTAACTAAAGCACTAAAGTTTCCATCCCAATCCCCACTTTCCTGATAGACAGTAGATAGTTTTGCGTCAGTCCTTTGACAGTGTGGTGATTATTGATTATCATGTGGCCTAACACACATCTCACCTGTAGCTGGGAAGAGCATGGTGGACATTCTTCTTGTGGAACGCTGGGATTCCCTCATCGGCTGGCTAGAATTTCTTCTCAGCTCCGTCAGTTTTTCCCTGTAGAGCTGGTACATCTTCCTCAGATCCTGATCCGAAGCTTTTTCAGTTGGCCTGGGTTCCCTGTCCATGCCCAACGAGCTCAGGATCCCTGTCTTCACCGCCTCCAGAAGCAGGACCCTCTGGCTGTCCTCATCAGGAGCCGCATGAGGCCGGGCCTCCGCCGGGCTGGAGAGGTAGAGAAGAAGCAGCATGCAGGGGAAGAGAGAGTGGAGGATGTGTGATCTCAGCATGGTGAGTGAGCCAGTTAGGTTTGGTTTCTCAGTGCTGGAGCTCACTGGATGGGGTTTGTCCATGTTATGAATGAAATTCTTGAGATGCTTTCATTTATAGAGCTTCTGTGTTGCCACACCCCTGCTCAGTCAGGTGAGCAGCAATCCTTTGACAGGTAGAGCCATACGCCAGTAATGATTATGGTTTTGTAACATGTTCACAATATGCAACCTAATGAGAAATGCTGCTACTCTTGAATGAAAAGGACAACATTTATAACCGATTATATGCACACTAAAAACAAGATACAAATAAACGATCATGAGTGAATTAAGGTTTATTCATTTCAGCATTTGGTATGACAAGGCAACAAGATCACCTTCACCACAAAGACATAACTCAGCACAACATTTTTTTACATAAAGGTTAAACTAAAAATGGTAAAATTGGAAGCCCTTTCTATTTCATTAGTCAGCAGCACAGTGGAGAGCGACAGCTAGGACGGGAGGGCGGTTGATATGCGACAAAAGACGTGATGTGCGAATTACGAGTGACTTCATGAGTACATGGTGTACACCTCAGCCAGCTACGCCACCAGGAGGGCCCGGTTATACGTCACTTGATCAAATAAATGACCATATGTCTTACAGTGACCAATCAGATGGAGGGGACAATGGGCAATTACATTAACTGCTCCAGAGTAAATAACGATAATGTGATTCTCTATTGATCCCTATAGGGCGCTGTTTCCCTTACCCCCCTCCACTGGGAGGTCAGAGGTCAGGATCAGTTCACTAGAGATTCATTGTCTTGCTCAAGGACACAACGCTTGAACCTGAGTCCATGAAGGCGTGTTCACTCCACATGGAGATGAGCACTCAGCACGCACATCTACCTTAATGTCACCATGATCCTCCTAAAACTCTTAACCTGAGTGAGAAGGCAACGTCTCAAGGTTAGAAATGTAGATAAACAAAATGATCTTTTCTCAAAGTTCTCAAAGTTATTTGTTCGACGTGACAGTCACATGTCTCAGTCTCACTTTGTTATTACTGTACACTCATCCGGACATAGCTGATGTAATGAGCACGCCAAAGATGCAATAAAGAGCGGCCTGTTAATGGGCTCTGTGTTTATTAGCTTTAAAATATGTATTCTCAACATCTACTATCTTTTCTGTTGAGTAAAGAATAGTCTATAATCGCTTCTTTCCATCTGCTCAGTGCTTTATATGAAAGTCCTCTGTCGTCCACACTTCTAAATCCGCTATCAGTAAATTGGGTCAATACACCACATAATTATGGTGTAGTGTGCCCGCCCTATGACGTGCCCGCCTGTGAGTCTGACCTTATTCTTTTCACCTGAAGGCTTTCCCCATCTGAGGTATTGCTGCCTGATAAAGAAAGATGCATACGGTCTTGGGTAGTTGGACGACTGTACTTATATGGACGTTGTTTTGCCGTGGGAGGGAAATATCTGCTCAAATCAAACCTATGGAAACTTACTGAGCTCCTGTAACGGGTTTGGTTTTGAAAATGAGGCAAGTGTGACCATATTCAAATATTTAATTTGGTGGATCTTTACCGACCTGAATTGCCATTATTATGTAAGCTACTGCTACTTTTTATACACTAATAACGCTAATGTCTTAGGGTGGGGGCATACCAAGTTCAAGGGTCATTTTATTGAGAAACGGAAAGGGAAGCGTGATATAACAAAGTTTCCATTAGATCCATTTAGAATATTAATGACAATAATTAAAATCAGAGAAGCATTCATGTCTACATATATCCTCTCTTACAGCAAATGTATACAATGTGTAAAAAAGCCACAACAAAATATGATAAAACCATGAATAATTTACTGAACCAAAAGGCAGTAAAGTGTCCGTGACCTGAAGAAGGTGCTGCCCAGGTGACAAAAGGTGACAGAGTTGTGTCAGTCCGTGCATTCCTGAGCAGTGAGTCACTCAGGTGATGAAACAATCATGTGTCCTGCTAGGTGATCCCACCTTGGTTGAAAGTGTGTGAAAGGTGTAGAGTGATTCATACTCTCTCTCTCTCTCTCTCTCTCTCTCTCTCTC
>CABFOS010040384.1:12497-25927 GCA_900660315.1 Diretmoides pauciradiatus
TCTCTCTAGTGAACAGTTTAAGGTTTCAAAGCAAGACATGTAATGACATGACAAAGACATGAAAAAGACAAGAAATTAGACTAACAATAATTAAAATTATGCAATGAAATTAAAAATGGACAAAACAAGAAAACAAACAAACAGACAGACAAACAAAACTAAACAAAACCACAAAAGAAAATAACAGTCAACTGATTTTATCATCATGTCAAAGATAAATTACTATACTATACTATACTACGTTATTTGACAGTCACAGGAACAATGCAATAGTTATAATGCAATAGTAGCTGATTGCGAGACTTACAGTTGGCTGGGTGTTCCACATTGATAGCACAGTCCCCTTAGTGGTAACATCCTCAGTGCACAGTTCCCTTGACAACCTGTTTGTGAGTGTGTGAGTGTGAGTGTGTGTGTGTGTGTATACTATGTACATACATCTCCATGTGTGCTCAATGAGCGACCCAGCAGGTGGAGATCGATCCTCCTCACAGCTGCCTGTGTCTGTGAGTACCTCAGAATAGACTGTTACTACAGGAGACACTGAGAATGGATATTTCTAGCTATGTGGTGGGGAATCAAAACTACAAACACATTTTTTCTTCTTTAAAATGTAATTTCCTCATATGACCTACATCAGTTTGATACTATGATGTATACTGTGAATCAACGTCATATTTATGGAATGTTTATGCAAATAAAAAGGTGGGTAAACTATGTGTGGGGTTTAGGTGGGTTTAGCCTCCACTACATCTCTGGATGTGCAGTTCGCTCATTCATTCATTCATTCATTCATTCAGTCAGTCATTCAGTCAGTCAGTCAGTCAGTCAGTCAATCAGTCATTCATGTTCTCCACCCACTTAATCCTTTTCAGGGTCATGGGGGAGCTGGAGGGATCCTAGCATCCACCACTGGTCTAACAGACAGACACGTGGCTTCATGGCCCCCTCTAGTGGCACTGAAGATACTTCACACCATTTACTCAGCTAGGTACCGGGCTATTTGGAGCCAGGAGGAGGAGGATGGTAAAGTTGCTGCTAGATGCTGATCTAGGGTCAGAGATACAATTTCCATCCCAGAACTTAATATTGGAGCTGGGATCAGGACGCTTATCTCTAGTCAGCATATAAGGGATATCCTTTCTGTTCCAGAAGCTCAATTTAAGAAGAAGATTTGCTTTATTAATCCCCGAGAGGGGAAATTCAATTTGGGTGAGTGCAGTGTGTGGGCATGTCATGTACAGAGAATGTCATAATGTTTTCCCAGAACTGATTTCATTTGCAGGCAATTTTACTTTATTCTTTGTTTCTCCGTACCAATTCACTGACATAAATCATGAAATCCTGAGTGGCTGGATACTGTCAGAGAACTAGGAGTTAACTTTGGGGTTTCTTTGCCATTCAGCCTCACAGCAGAATAAAGAGGTTACAGAAAAGCAAAGTACAGAGATACCGAGAAACATGACAGAAAAAGAAAGAGGACGTTGAGACTTTCATGCCTGACTGGTTCCTCTAATGAGCACAGATCATTTGAAGATGACCTAGCCTCTACCATGCAGAGAAGAGGACAAATGCAGACTTTCTATTTTGTGCCTTTCGCAATCCCAAACTGCATGATTCCAACTGGGAGCAAAATCAACTGATTCTTTACGAAGAAAATAATAGACATTGATGAGGATGGTCTCAGTTCACAAATGTATGTATCTCAGTGCAGGAGTGTTCATATCAAACAAACATCAAACAATTAGTCGCCAACATAGCAGCACATCAAAGAAAGACTGTCTTCCTTCCTTGTAAGGTCACAAGGGAGTTGATTATGGTCTTGGTCATCAGGCGCAAACAAAAAGACACCAATACAGGCTAACACATGACTGGTATTGATGATACACCCAATCTGCAGTACAATGAACTGATAGTGGATTGTCATATTCTTTATTAATCCCCATTAGAAACAGGGGACATGCAGAAAAAAGCTATTGGTGACATTTATATGATAAGCACAGAATATGCACAGTTGTACACAACCTGAATCAAATCTTCAAAACCCATTAGCCCATTTCAAGCCATTTCAAATAAACAGAGAACATTAACAGAGAACAAGGGAGAATTCACACTCCCGGGCTTACATAAATGGACATGTGACACCAAAGGACAAGACACTAGCCATTGTTGTATGGAAAAACATCACGGTACCATTGTGTGACAGGCATAGATCAATTGCCATTCCAAGGCACAAGTTGTTCTCTATCCTCTCTGTGTTGAGGTATTATTCCACCACACAAACACTGTTATGTTATATGATGGTGATGGATTAACTGCATCGTCTAACTGTACGTACCACAGCTTATGGGGAAACAAGTGGAGAGCATATGTTGTGGAGGTCATAGTGCACTGAGAGCACATGATTCTATGGTGGGACCAGGGGCCGAATTCACAAAAATCTTCTTAAGAAAAAAATTAAGAAAGTTCTTAAGATAAATAATAAGAAGTTCGCAAGAATGTCTAAAATTATTGAAAAAAAATGTAAGAAGTTCTCAAATATTATCTTATGAATATCTAGATTTTTTTCTTAAGAATAAAAATGTCAGGCTTCCTTTGATTTTTTGAACTATTTTGATTATATTTTTCAAGTACAGTACACTTGACCATAAAAGCTAAATATTTTAGTAGTTTTTATGTATTATGAAGTTTGTTTACTAATGTTTACTATTTTACAACCCAATAAATTAATAAAGCATCTTACATTTCGGGACTTAAGACAGGTGTGAGGCTCTCCTTACTTTAAGAGGTTATTTATGATGGTTTTTAAGAAAAACAATTTCAAGAATTTGAACTTTTTTATAAGAACGGCCTTAAGAAAAAAGATAAGAACATTCTTAAGAACTTTTTTTGGGGGGATACAGCATTTTCTTTACTATTTTCTTGAGTAAGCAGATAAGAAGAAAATAGCAGTTAAGAAGAAATTTCTTCTTAACCCTTTAATGCACAAGATAATATAGAATATGTCAACCATTAGCTAGCTAATAGTATTGTACAGTATCAAGGTCAAGTAATGTTCAAATATTATGTGCAGTTATCTTTTACGAGAGATCAAATATTTCCTGAGGTAAAACAATTGTAAAATAAGACTTGCATTGTAAGTGTGTGCAGTAAAAATTAATGTAGAAATACAAGAACGATGTCTGTTCATAGAGTAAGAAAGGAAAAGGGAAAATCAAAAACAAGATATTTAATGAATATGTGGAATATTAAGTGATGAAACAAATTGATTTCAAGAGATCTAGCAAAGAAACACTCAGCCAAATAATATAGGAATTGAATAGGGGTCATTTTTGACCCATGTTGTGCATACAAAAATGGAAAATGGAAAATGAAAATAAGGATTTGTGATAATCTAAAACAAGTTAATTGAGGAAAACCTGGAATATTGAATGATGAAATTAATTTATTGCAAAGATATAGAAAATCAAAACTCACTCGGGTTACTTTTGACCCATGTTGTGCATCAAAGGGTTAAGAATGTTTGGGGAATTTGGCCCCTGGTTGGCTATAGGATTACTCCTGAATAGTTCACTGCCAAGTTAGATTTATGGGTTTGTCCAAAATATCCTGTTTCATAATGCAAGTTTCCCCCTTACAGCATAGACACAACAAAACTATCTGATCTGGGGGGAGGGACAGAACATTCATCATGGGGTCTACCATACAGTACAGTACATCTGGGGCCCTGGGGTCCTGTTGAAACGAGCAACACGCTGGTTCATTCATATTTCGATCAGGGGTTAGAAAACTCACACTCGCTTTAATGAATGAACTCCTCCTCCCACTCCCCCTCTCGATCAGGTGATCAGATGGATATAGTGGGCGCCTTTTTTCGGGGTGGTGGGCGGCCGGTTCGTGTTGACAGAGGAGGGAGTAGTAGAGGCTCCGGGGGAGGAGGAGGAGGACCAGGGGAGGACACAGCAGTATGGGCTGAGTAAAGCTGAAGCCGGCTGGGTCTTATTGTCTTGAACGATGGATGAGCCCAACATCCTGAGACGCCGCGGTCTGCAGGTAAATGAAAGCTCGACTGTTTGTCATCGCGCGTAATTGTTTCGGGGTAAACGCGTTGGCGACGATGCGCGCTGTTGCCGATCTGATTTGAGGGGAATTAAAATTAAAATTGACAGTTGTTTTCCTTCGGTGTAGCAGTCTTGGGACGCTCATGTGGTGTTTTTTATTTTTATTTTGTACATTTACATTTATAAGGGTTGTTTGTCCCCATGCTGCCCGGAGCGGGATGACTATATTGATCATTTCCCAGCATGAATGGTGTCCATGCTCTTGGGTAGGCGGTGGCGCTGCCATGAGCGAGCCTGTGTGTTGCATATGAATATAGGCTACATATTGTTGTAATTAGGGCACGCCATTCTTTTAATGAATGCAATGTGTCCATCTGTAAACCGTTAAGAGTCCCTGATTGAACTCTTCAGAGGTGCTTTGGTGAATCGCCATCCTCGGTTGCCTTGGTGATCTATGGAGCATCCGTTTATTCGACCCTAGGGATCCTCGGTGATCGACACAAACATCATTTTAATCCTCTCCAGTGTTTAGTGTTTGTTCCTTGTTCATTTGTTTGCACCTTTTTAGATAGAGATTAGTACTAGTGGAAGCTGCCTTCCCCATTGTTTCTCCTCTATGTCCGTTATGAAAGAGGTGATGTTGGATTTGTGCTGATGCAGGCAGGACCAAACTGGGTGTTTCACTTCAATTATAGCGATTGATTCCCTTTTTCCACCTTACACGAACCTGCAGTTTTGATCTACAGAGTAAGTGCCAAATGTGATTATGTTGATGATGGACTTGATGATTATAGTGAAATAATTCAGGTTTGCAGAAGCAGCTTTCAGCCACAAACAGACACAAACCCAAGACATAACATAGTGTTACATCCATGGAGTAGGATATACCCAGGGATGAAACTTGAAGCACCGTGACCTCACCAGTAATTTGACATTTCTTCAGACAACTCTTCCAAGTAAACAATTGATTTACAAGGCAGACTGGGAGAAATGGCTGATTCCCTTGCTTAACCACTCAAAACTCATCTTGTTTGGAAATGCGACTGTCGGAGACATTTATTAAAAAGCTTTTTCAAGTGGAGTGTTTTTAGGAAAGTGTTCAAGAGAGATGATTACTCTAGATCTGCGCAGGTAGCCTTTAAATGATTCAGAGCACAACAATAGGCCATCTGTATACTCTCTCCTTTGACTATCCTTCAAATTATGATGAGCAAGGATAGATTTGCACTTTCCTGGGCTGAAAAGCAGTAACCATGTTCTATCCCAACAAACAGCCCTCAGCACTAACTGAATATAAGAAGACTCACTTGGCACATATAGAAACTAGGCCGTGATCTTGATGCTGCATAGAAAGAAGGATGGAGGAAGTGACGGAGAGGGGGATAATCACAGAGCAAACTGCTGCGACCTTGGCATTTATTATTTGATTTTTTACATCATATGAATGTAAAGGGCCTACAGCAAAAAAATGTACACATACCTTCCAATTTCACTCTATAGTGAGGAGGGAATCTTACCACAGAAACCTATAACAATGTCAAACCTCTCCCCTGGCAAGGAAAAGATAATGATGTGGAAATTAACTCTTTTGTTGACAGTTGATATCTGCATATCAAAGCAATGCTTCTGTTACCACGAGAGCGACGGTAACAGCAATATGTTGTTTTTGTTCTGCTTAAATAAATCTTTGCATTTTCTCTTCCATTCTAGAAAGAGCTGAGTCTTCCACGCAGGGGAAATGTGTAAGTATTGTCACTTGATTCATTGGGCGCTCCCTCCTTCTAACGTTGTCACACCGTGGCACCAGACCGACCAGGTGGTATTTGTCACTTGTCCGCTTTAGTGCATGCTTGCAATAAATCACAGCAGCAGTCATTTACTTGGCACTTCTGTAAGAGGAAAGATTTTGTGAAGCAGCACGTGAGGACTGCCTGAAAGTCGGTGCAGTCTCACCCGCCCAGACAGGTTTTACAAGAGCTTTGTGGGAAAATGCAGAAATAGGTTGTATGGTAACAAAGGAGCCGTGGAGACAGTCTGCACGGGACATGACATAAAAACTCATCCTATGCTTTTTTTGGCATCCATTCTTGTCCATTCTGTGAATATGAATACGCAATGTGATCTGTCATTTATATTGGATGAATGTCAAGCTGATAATCTGGCACACAGGCAAGATGCTTTTGATAGACATGAGCTGTAGCTGAGCAAGCCGGACTGCTCTTACAGGTTATGGAAAGGTTTTGGTTTTGCCACAGTGATATTCCCCTCCTAGCTTGAGCGGTATATTGGTGATTAATTTGACTTCACACAGTTAGTGGCAGCTGGTGTCAAGTCTTGTCAGTAGGTGAGTGACACAACTGTATGAATGAACAGTTTGCTCCTCAAGCAGAAGGTACTCCAGTCACAACAAAAAACAATCTCATTACTGAGTACCAAGTTGTTGTAGGCTTTCCCTATTTTTGAAGAATTATGTTCACTGAGACCACGAGTGAGAGGAAAACAACTGGACCGGACAGAGAGGGAGTTTTTTCTGTGTTCAAGACAAAACAAGAGGGGAGTTTCATTTCAGGCATGTTGTGTTGAAGGTAGTGTAAGGTGGAGAGCATGATGTGATCAGATCTGCCTTTTGGGGGGATTGCAGAAACAAACTGGTAGTGTAGTGTTGTGGTGGATCAAAAGCTATAGCAATTAGAGGTTACAACCCATATCTCTGGAGTTAGTAGTTTAATATTTTTAAAGATGCACGGTTTCTCAAATGACAAATCACTATAATTTCTATAAGGACCTATTGCGTGTCTGTGATACTCAACAGTGACTTGATATTTGCTGTCATATCTGTATTGTATCCGTCTAAAATGTATTCTATAGGATTTACTATAGTTATTTTGTATTATTACAGGAATATAACATATGGTGTATATACATTATTATATAAGCCTGCTTACTTGGAATAATTAATTAGAATTGTATCATAATTAATGGATTGGACAGGTACAAATGAGCAGTTTGGGCTCACATGAGATATACTGTATAGTCCTAGAGATCCATGTAAACCTCATGACCCTCACTTGAATGAAGACCTCTATCGGCGGCTCTACTACTATGTTGCCTTCAGGTGCTCCTCGTAAGCTCATATAACATATTGCAGAAGTCGTAAATACGACTTGAATCGCATTCCATCGATTTGGACGGGAATAATTAGGAAATGGTCCATGGCCACTGTTGGTTTGTTATAGAAATTAAGGCGATAATAGAATGCAGGTACCCATCATGCATGCAATTGATTTATCAATTTATCAGACAAAAGTTGTTTTATACATCGATTTCCCATCACGTATCGACATGACGTCAATACCAAGTGCCTTGCTCCCCGCCCCTAAACGTCACCATCTCAGGCATCACAGAAAACGCAGACTTCCCCTTCCCGACTCGTACCTTTTTGTTGGTCGTGCACACGCCAGATTTCCGACGGTACGTGAAGGCAGCAGGTCCCTCCTCTCCCCGACGCGCTGCTGCGGTTGCGCGGCGCAGTGGCTGGAAACTTTGTATCACTTTCGGTGTTTTGACGAAGAGAGACCTCTCGGTAATGTCTCGGTAATGTCTCGTCCCGCGGAAGACGGAGCGTCATAGCGGGGTTTTAGCGGATAGCAAGGGGGACAGAACAGAGATGGCTGCTGCCCGCTCCTCCGCCGCTCCGCCGCCGTGGCTCTGGGCTCCGTTTGGACCGACGCCGACTGGAGTTTGTGTCTGCGGACGCTGCGTCGTCGTCCCGGCCTTCGCGCAGTAACTCCACAGATTGTTTGACGATGATGATGCTCCTGTTATAGAAGATATTTTACGTGTCTGGCTCGACTCTTTTTTTTGGTCTCCCATCATGTCTGACCAAAATTACTACTGGACCGTCTTGCCGAGCTACAAAACTAGTTTTGTGACCGGGGCCATGATGAAGAGATCAAAAAGGTAAAGGAGAGTTTTTAATACAGAGACAAAGCCACCACCTCGAATTAACGGCTGCTAACCCGAACACAACGTCTGTAGTCTCCGGGTGTCAGCGGCTCCCTCCGTTCATTGCATGACAAACAGCTATTTGTTGAACGTTTAGCTATGTGGCTCACGGCGACTCGAACACAACCCACTGCGGTTTATAAGGTTGATTTGGGCTAATGTGTCGCTGCGGGTTTGTAGCAGCCTACAGTATGTGTCGGTTACATCCGCCCTAGTTTTTGTTTCCGACAGAGAAACGTGGCCATTGTGGAGTGTTGTGGGGGGACAGACTGCATTGTCTCTGGGCGCTGCCAGCTGTAGCATATAGGACACAACGTCCCGATGCTGATCAATAGACTGATTTAGTTACTCACTGTAGACAGGCTAAGCACACAGCACTGCAGTAAGAGCCTGACATGATCACAGCCTGTGCCTTCACTGGTTACACATGTAATCAACCCGAAAGACACATGTAAAAGCCTTATAGGGAGCTAAAGTGTGTGTGTGTGGTGCTCAGTAGTGAGTTTACATCGACCTTGTCATCATGGAGTATTTCTATCCTAGTGCAGGATGTATTATAGTTGTTTCTACTGAGGGGCATAGGGGGACAGAAAGTTCCATTGCTGATCAATACACAAATTGATCACTAATTGTAAATAATTACATAAAACTAGTACATTTTGGAACTGGTGCTAGTAAAATAAAAGCCCCTAATTTTATATCGTTTTTCTAGCTACTGGCAGTGACATACTATGGAGTATTGATGGGACAGATGAAACTGCCCACTTTTCTGTGTAGGGGTCATGTATATATCACGTGTCATGCTAACATGGTGACTTTGAGTGGAGCCCAGTGAATAAATGTAGCCCTTGACTACCACCAGACAAGAGCAGCATGCATCCATGCCTCTCACTGGCCAGTATTCATCACACTACACTACAAACCACTTGTGTTTTCTTTTCCAACACATGAACAGCCTTATCAAGTGTTGATAAAGCTATCACGTGGTCCTGGTGCCATACAGTGATGCTTTGATGCCATTTTGTCCCGGCTATGCTATCTCCCAATGAGAAATGGGTGTCTATTTATTTATTTTCAGATAAGAACAAAATGGCATGCTGAAAGTGTTTTTCTGTGGTTGGAGTGCACTAGACGACTTGGAGCTTCATTCGAGCACTTATTGGTCCTCCCTTCTCTCTGTTACCGTGCAGTTTCTGCCACTTTGAGGCTTTTTGGGGTGGGGGCCATATACTATGTGAATCTGCCTCAGCACCGACCCAGAAACGTCAAGATCTGTTGTCGTCTGAGCTCTTCAATTATTTTAGGTCACAGCCAGAGAGAGACAGCGTCAATATCACTGGGAAGAATATCAGTGACAGAGAGCATGCTGGGATTAGAGCAGCCTTATGGGGGATGCAAAAACAAACTGAGAAGGAGACTCAATTCTAATCTGTGAATCAAGACTCGTTTAGAGAGAGAGGGAGGAGGGGCAGAGGCCTCCAGGCTCTGCTTTGTAGATATACTGTGTATATTATGTACATACATACATACATACAGAGGGTGGACAAAATAAGGGAAGGGACTTGAAATTTGATTGAACTAAATCAGAACTACAAATGCAGCTATACAGTTTTCAAAGCAACATGAGGCAACTAACACAGGTCCAAAGTCGGTGCCTGAATTACAGGGGTATTTATCAACTGTCACTAAAACTGCCAAATTATTTAATGTGGCAAGTGAAAGTCTTGAAAATCACAACAACATCAACCTCATCATCGGCAAAGAGGTGTAATGGCTGCAAGTCGAAGCTGATCGACAGGGATAGACAGGACACTTATCTCCTGTTAGTTACTAAACACCACAAAACTATGGCCTCAAAAGTGTCCACAGAACTGAATCAACACCCGAGCAATGATAATATGGTAATATATCAGACCAGTAATATGGGCTGATGGTGGTGGATGTGTAAAGGTATGAGCAGCCATCTCTGGGAGTCATTAGGTCTGATAAAAAATAGTAAAACTGTCAGACTGCATGGTAACAGAGAGAAGGGAGAGCCAATGAGCTGAATGAAGCTAGTGCACTCCAACCACAGCTTTCTCTGCATGGTTGTATAATGGCCAGGGAATATGAGCCGAGGCCATTTTATAGGATCATATGCACCCTAGGGTTCCCTCATGATGTTCCCATATTCCAAGTTGATAATCCCCCCCGTACACACTGCTAAGTGCTAACCAAATCCAAGATGGTTTCATGAACCCCAGGACGAAGTCAGACACCTTGCATGACCTTGACAATCATCACATCTAAGGTCACTGAAGTGAGTCAATATTGACACTGGAGCGTAAGGTGCAAAGTAAAACCTACTTTGCACCCTACGCTCCTTCATTCCTCAAAGAAGTGGAGGATTTCCTTCTTGATGAATAGTCCAGTATCCCACTACACACAGTCCAGGATGCAGTATGATAGCATTTCAAAGAGCACTGAAGCTGTTCTGAAGGCAAAGCATGGCCCGGATTCATTATTTACTTGATATATTTTTTAGGCGTTTCCATTATTTTGGCCACACCTTTAATCAGAATCACTTTTATCTCCCAAGTACGAGTTTACATGCATTGCTGACATATTACTAGACAGTAATACATAATACACAAACCATGCTCTGAGTGCATTTATACGTATATGCATATCTGTTTGTACATATGCATGTGTGTATGTTAATCTCTTTATATCAGTGATTTCCTTATCTTCACTGACCAGAGTTCATAAGTTGACCACATTTTTTTCACTACATGGCTATATGACGACGTACAACACAGATAAAGCCTGATAAACAAGACTGATAAACAAGCTTTATGTGGACAAGTAAAACAATCTCATTTGTAAATCTACTAGCATTGCATAAGAAACCGTTTTCTCTGTTTTCCCCCCTCTCACAGTTCCCGTAACAACAAGAGGAGGAGTCTGGCGGTCGGTACCCCTTCGCCCACACTCTCACGACCGCTTTCACCTCTCCCACTTGCCACAGGTACTTGTGTGTTGTTTACAGCTATTTGCCTGCTCTGCTTAGCGTGTGATACAGTTGGCAATTAGACTAGCGGTTCAGTACACAGGCATCGGCACAATCAGATAACAGACACATGAAGATGGAAGGATGAGTCAAAGCTGTTTTTTCCCCCCTCGTATATCTACCTTGAGACTCATTTTGTTTTGATGCAGAACGTCACAAGACTAGTTCTCTGGTGTTGTCTTTGAGTTCCCATTGCTGTTGATGAGAATGAGCTCATAGTGCACGAGAGATGTGATGCTTGTTTTCTAACCCCAGGGTTTATTTGTCTAAATGGTTTTGATGCGTCTTCCTCCAGGCTGCCCAGTCCAGCCCTCTGAATTGCTGTATTGCTAGTCATATCCTCCGGTTGATTTGTCAGGGGTCTGGCATTGCTTTCCTGTAGGGGCTGCCTGATGACGGTAGCATCAACAACAGGACTCCTTGTTGGCTCAGATTCTTTGATTAGTCAGGCAGTCGAAAAAGATTTGATTGTCTCAGTTGTGTCACACTGATTAATAAAATGAGACAAATTGCAAATTCGAGATAATTGCTCATCTCTTTTTTTCACGGGTCAAGTTAATAAGACACAGCATTAACTATTGCGTACCAATAGTATCTCCTACATAGCAACAAGTGAACAATTTGACATATGTTGGTCATATTTTTCAACAGTTAGTGACTGGTTGTGTGTTTGTCTAGCTGGCAGCAGCCCCTCAGAAAGCCCCAGGAACGTCTCTGCCAGCACCTCCGCCAACTTCCAGTTTGCCCGCAGGTAAGCACAAAAGTCAAACGCTTTGGACCGAGGCACTTGATCTCAACTCCTAATTGCTGCTGTACGGTTTCCCCTAACACCTGAACTGTAAATTGATAAAACTGATTAAATGCAGTACCAAAGCAAATGCATCTCAGTAACTCAGTAACTAGATCACTAACAAGAATGCAACCAACAGAGAACCTGACTGAAAATGCATGTCATCGTTCATCACTGTAAGGGGGATCTAATAAGACTATACTGTCAAGGCATAAGGAATAAATCTCCATAGAAACACATTTAAATCTTTAATCCATACAAGTATCTATGATTTACAGGAGAGCACCAGAAATCCTCTTCATTAAAAGACTTTTTTCCCAGCAGAGAGGTCAAGAGGTGCGAGATAGGCCCAAAACCTTTAACTTCATCGTTGGCTCATTTGAAGCTATGGCCTAGTGAATAAATGATTTTATGTTGGCCAAAAACAAAAAAATGAATCACAGAAATTTGTTGTTCAGGGGAAATTTGAGTAGCGTGAATAATAAGCAAGCTCTGACTTGGCCTATTTGCCCCTGTAGGTGAAATGAGGCAATGTGAAGCAAGCCCAACCAGCTGAAACACCCCAGGGCCACTTGCTGGGCATGCTCTGGTCTTGGCATTTGTCAAGCCAATTAAGGCAGGAAGTCAGTGCACACACTCATTACTCAGGGCTGTCGTGATTATGGGGGGAAACTGCACAGAGCTTTCATCCTACCACGCTTCTTAGAGTTGTGTTTACTCGCTGGGCTTCAGACGAACACTTGCTGGGAGCTAGCATCCTCGCTGTCATGAAGCCAGTTAGCTTTGCTAGACTGGGAATTCATCTAACTAGCTTTGCAGGGTGTGCATGTGTTGCTCCCTGCTCCCTGCCCCATCCGCTCATTTGGTAACATTGGGATTTTAGGCAACAACATGGAGGAACGTTCTAAAGTTTTGGGTATATATTTGAATGACACTTCAGCTTTGAATAACATGCAGCTTGTGTTTCATAGGAAGTAGGTTGAAGTTGCTTATTTAGATTTCCTGCTGATTTCCAATATCTTATCTCTCAAATGTTTTATTTTGCAGTGCAGCATGGTCTACTGCACCATGAGCATCAGAAACGTAGGGGGGACATCTCTTCGAAGAATTTGCTTGGCACAAGGCTGCATGACTCATCTAAATTTATTGAGGCTTTTAAGCTGCCAGTGTGGGGACAGATGCTGTGACTGCACTTTTGAGAGCTCCACTGGGTTTATTTGTTATTCACAGGCCATATAGCCCTGCTGTTTGTGCAATTATTTTGTGATGTAAACATGAAATAGGCAGACATGTACTAGCCAGGAATGTTGGCAAACAACAAATTCGTTTTTGATGGAACTTTTGAACCATCCCAAGGGATGAACAGAATCCATTAGCTGCAGCATAACCTCTTCAACCAGCAAATGCAGCACCCTAATATAAGCTTTAGCTTAACCTTGGGATGTGATCAATCTCTAATCAGAGTAGGATTGCCAATTCTACTCTGATTAGAGATTGATCACATCCCAAGGTTAAGCTAAAGCTT
>CABFOS010040402.1:0-10493 GCA_900660315.1 Diretmoides pauciradiatus
TTCAATTTTTTTCTGGAAATTTAATGTTTTTATCTCAAAATTTTATGACCTTTTAATAAAAGTTTTCCTTTTTTTCCAAAAATTTAATGATTTTTTCTCAAAATTTTGACTTCCCCCCCCAAATTTTATGTTTGTTTCTTGAAATGTTACTTTTCCTCAAAATGTTATTATTTCTTTCTCAAATTTATTGACTTTTTTCCTCAAAATGTTACAACTTTTTTGCTAAATATTGCAACTTTGTTCATGTTATTTCTAGAAACATTTTCTTGAAATTCTCAAAATGTTAGTCTGTATATTACATACAGTCAATAGTCAATGCAGAGATGATGAATAGACAAATACCCGCTGAAAATGTACTACTTTTATCCAGATGTTTTCAAACTTTTTTTTATTTTACCACTTTTTTCTAGAAGTTTTTACCACACTGTTTTTAACATTTTTACTACCAATTTATACCACAATTTTATTATTATTTTTTTCTTCAGAATTTTTTTTTCCACCAGAAATTTCTCTAATTTTCCCCCAAACATTCACACCATTGGCTCTAATTTGAATGTACATTGACTAAGAAGTATTTGTGTATTTCTGGTGCTTGTTTCAACATTATGTCACATAGGGGTCCGTGGTCTAATTTGTGTAAGTTTAGGGGTCCTTGATGTGAAAAGTTTGAGAACCACTGCTCTACATAATGGAGCTAATCCTTGAAGCCTGGGGATCTGAATGTGGTAATGACACTGAGTGGATCCCTCACACGTCCTACTCTCACACGATCCTACCTACAGTAGGAACAAAGGAGCACAGAGTTTTTTTATCAGTTTTCCCAGATCTTATAGCCAATAATGGGGCTCTGCACAGATCTCAGATCATTAGAGACTAAATAGAATGAGCCCTCATGGCGAGAACACAAACCTTCATTGTTGTCAGGGAGTTCAGGCGGCATTAGATCAGCCTATCCCGAATACGGGGTCACTGCCAAGAGAATGGGATGAGGTCATAGATGAGTTTGCATCTCTCACAAACTTTCTACAGCATTGCAAAAGCTCAAGTGAAAAGAACAGGATAATCAACAGACATGACAAAGATAACCAGGGCGAGACCCAGTTTTTCAGGAATCAGAGCAGAGCAGTGTTTTGAGATGTAAATACTAACACGCAGAGGAATCCAACCTTATCAGAATGGGTATACGGCACTAATGGAACAGAACAGCTTGTACCCTGACACAACATTAATAACTGTTAGGAACACTAATAACACACTGATAACAACCTTATTTTTAGTGTCCCTGTTATAAACAATAGGTCCGTTAGCCATATAAGTGAATTAGCTGGCAGGAATCATAGCAACTTTACTGTGGTTCGGCCTTCACACCTTCTCGACAGCCAGTCTGTCCAACACACCAAGCTAGCTCTCTTCAACTTTACATCTTTATCAAGTAAGACCTTTGTTTTAAATTACTCCATTACATCCCATAATTTGGGCCTCCTATCGGCTACAGAATGCCGTCATCTTGCTGAACCCCCAAATCCGGATGTTCTGAACTCCCCCGGGATCAGTGGCCGTGGTGAGGGGCCTTTAAAAAAAACTTCAAATGTTCTCCTTCCACTGTTGATGAATTTACTGTAGCTTTAGGATGCGTACGGTCCTATAGTTGTGGTAATCCAGTAGTATGATGCATCAACCACCCACCTGAACCAGATGGCATTTTAGTTCTCCACTTGTATCTCTACTGTTCTCAAATATGACAGTGACTATGGTTGGTGATGTTAATTCAGGTACGCTCTCATCATTTTCAATGATCAGCTACTAAATTTACATCAGTTTTAGAAGATTTGAGTCCGTTTTTGTCTTTCTGACTTAATGAATTGCTTTAATGACACAGCTATCTACATCGGATACTCTTGCATCTGTTACTGTAAGAACAGGTCCATTCCCACAAATAACCCCATGGGTAAATGTTGAACTCTGTCTGAAAAGAGAATGCAGAAAGGCAGAGTGCAGATGGAAAAAATCTGGAATGCAAGTTCATTATCTGAATATGAAGGAGAAGAGGACCTTGCTTTTAAAATTAAATCAGAGAGAGCGTCATACTTGGCTGACCTGACAACTGTCAATAAGCACAATCCTATAGTTTTCTGTTTAATACCTTAATCATTGTCTTGGAAACAACCTTTTCAATGATTCAATGATCAAACGAATGGTAATTTAGAGTGGGGTCTGTAGTTTTGTGGCAGGGATGGATCGAGGCCAGGCTTCTTTATGAGAGGCTGGACGATAGCCATCTTGAAATATTCTGGGACACAGCCAGAGGAGGAATGGTTTACAATGGTGAGTAGGATAGAGCCATTTGCAATACAGTGTCTATGACATCTTGCAGAGAGATTGGGGCAAACTGGTCCAACAGAACAGGAGAACTATAAGGCAGTTTGGAGTTAACTATTATCTGATCTGATAATATTCATCTTATTCACTAGAGAAGCATTTTTCACAATCATCAACTGAGGAGGCAGAGACAACATGAGGTATATTAACAAGCAACTGCTTACATTTATCGAGGGCATCAATACGTTTGGCAAATTTCAAGGTAGATTATATGGTTTATAATGAATCTATTATTTTAATGGATTTTCTGATAAGAGAGAATGGTCCAATGTAGTACTGCTCAATTTAAGTTAGTTATGATATATACAGTATATGCTTCACCTGGGGCACATAATTTGCCGTTTTGGCTGTATATTCTATCATTGTTATGCAGATGATACACAGCTTTATGTGTCAGTAAACCTAAGGAACTTGACATTTATGTCTGTCTGTTATCAAAGATTCAATGGCACACAATTTTCTTCAGCTAAGCCAAGGTCCTTGTCCACCGGCGCCTAATACCAAGTCAGCTTCCAGAAATTCAGGTGTCATTTTTAATCCACTGCATTCAAGCTATTGCACAGTTGCAAACTGTGCAGAATTGAGCTGTAAGGGTTAATGACAAGGACCTCTCATTGGTCTAACATCACCCCCATATTGGCCTCCGTACATTGGCTAGCAGTTAAATTTAGGAAGTTATACTCATTGCTTATGAGGTTTTGCATGACGTGGCACCATCATATTTGAGTTAATTATTGACCCCTTATTTTAGAGCACATAGGTCTTCTAAAACTCTAGATCATGCTTCTGGTGTTGCAGTTGCCAGGTTGTGGAATTGCCTCCGCCAGGATATCAGATCAACAGTTCCTTAAAACAGATTTATTTTGTTTGTATTTCTGTTCTTCTTACTTTGAGTGTGAGTTTTGTTTGCATGTTGTGTTTTGTGAAGCGCTTTTGATCTTGGGTTTGAAAATTGCTATATAAAAAGTTACTTAATTACTAAGGCGGTGGTTCTCAAGTACTGCTGCTTTTCTATTTTGCCAGGTAGTTAATCGGGGGTTATTTGGAGCGACAGGTGAATGCAATTAGCGAGTGGTTATGATTTGGAAGTAGCCTTTATCTCCTGGTTTTAGTACTGTTACAAAGAGGTAGCTTATTTCTATGCTCTCATCTGTTCACCTAAAAGTAACCCTCCTTTCAGTCTGGGACAGCACTGGCCTTGGGAGATAACAGAACTAACACAACCTCACTGAGTTCCGACAACACACGAGGAAGTCTAGTTAATTTGAAATGAACGGCAAATACTTTTCAAGGGAGAATCAATTCAAGGTCTTGGATAAGCAAGTCACGCTTGGCACCGGGGCAAAAGATTAAATTGGACAAAAGCCAAAATAATTACTCTCTATCTCAAGGACAAATATATGGTATGTGTGCACAATTGTGTCGATTTTGTTGTTTTTAAATCAGCCGTTCCATGCTCTTCACGTTAACTTAATGATGCTGTTTCTGGATTGTAGATATAAAAGAAAATGATATCCACCTAACTCCTACATTCTGACAGATAAGATTGTAGTTAAGTGTGGAAGCTGAAAACTGTATAATTCAGAGAAATATCTCACACCATCTTGTCTGGAGTCTTGATGTGTGTCACCATTTTCTGAAAGAGTCTTGAGTCGTGATGTGTTTTCACAACTGACAAAATGTGGTGACGTGGATTGAGGCAGTCGAGAACACACTAATAACTACAAGGAACAGATCAAGTCACCATGGTTACTAAATGCTATAAGGTCACATTGTGACGTTACTGTCTCCATTATCAATTGTATAGCACACAATGGCCAGGCTCTGTGTCCTTAATTAGCTATTCTTACATGACTTGTATGCTCACACTGTCGGTAATCAAAAAAACATATTGAATCATGCTGTTGCATATTTTTCTGTAAAACAGATGGCTAAAAATAGTCCCATTCAGCAGTTCAGATGCAGAACAAGAAAACAAATCTTCACCATTTAAGAGTAAAACAAATCTGGGAAAAGATCTGACTTCTCGTATTGCATAAAAAAACTAAAAACCCTGAGACTCGCAATCATAAAATGGCATTTTATTGTATTAGTAAGATGGTACACAGAGGCATGAAGAGTTAGACAATATCTTGGGTGTAATAAAACTTACACCATTTGAGCCTCCTTGAGACATAACGAAAAGAAATCTTTCAAAAACGTATGCACAATGTTTGCCTATATCAAAAGAAAGGTCTCTTTTTATAACCTACGACTAATACAAGCAGTAATTAAAGTTAAATCCTCATTTTCCTTTTTCATATTCCTTGAAAGAATGGTTGTAATTTCTCATTTCTGTAAACACGACCAATTGGATTCACTCAAATTAGTGTGTGTATAAAGACTATTAATAGTCCCAGGGCTCTTTGAGGGGGATCTGCACCAAAATTAAAAGATGTTATCATTACACTTACAAGTTAACATAATGTGATAATGAGATGTACTGCCAGCATAGGTAGAAAAAGTATTCTGACTGTATGCAATTCTGTTCTGAACCAAATGAAAGCATTTTCTCAGACGGGGTCTCCAATCAAAAGCACATCTATTTGGAGGTCCTTGTAAAAAATGTACGCTAGAGTCACACTTATTTTATCATTCGATCTTGTCAGGATGCATGAACCTAATTGGCTTTTCCTCACACTGACACAATGGGCGTGACCACTTTGGGACAATAGTCGCACTGTAAAGACAAGCGTGTTAAAGTTATAGAGCATTGTACTCCACACACTTTGATGGATCAGTTGAGAAGTGTTTCTGGCAGATGGTCATTAGCCTCTTCAGTCCCTGCAGAGGGAAATATTCCAAACAAAGCAAGAAGATTAGGTCATCATTGCATTATACAACGTGCTATGTATACTCCTATATTTCATTCGTAGACATTATCTGCAGGGTAGAAATCTCAGGAAATCTCACCTGGATGTATTTTCTCTGCGTCTCATCGTTGAGAACATGGGCCACGTGTTTGGAGAAAATCTTTTCTCTCCCTGTACGGGCGTGGATACCCACCATGGTCACACCAATAGGCCAGGGAGCATTACCAATAGCCATCTGCAGATATGCATCATTTGCCTGAAACACAAACACCACAATTTCATGACAATTCAAAGAGAACGTCGAGGCAATTTAGGCAAAAACACTATGCCATAATCAGATAGTTAAGATACCTTGACATATTCTCTCTCCAACATAAATTTGATAATGTCTGTGATTGACTCTTTGATGTCAGCTGGTAAACTCTGAAAGAGAGAACAGTGAGATAAGAACTAGTACAAATGACCCAACAGAGTCAAATCCAAACATGACTACATAAATCATTAACACGGGTGTCGCCGCTTAACAGCTCTCCACAGACGTTACCTTCTTTCTCAGCTTCCTGAAGAGAGGTTTGAGGTAAGACTCTGTCTGTGAGTGGGTGGCACTGGCCAGCTTGCCCTGTACACTACGCTTCACGTGATCCTCTCGTTTGTTCAGATCTTTGGCCCAAACGCCCAGAAGAAACTATAATGGAATGGAAGATTGTTACTACATGCATATAAAAGCTGTCACAAAAATGATCTGTTGCTGTACTTCAATAAGAAAAAAACAAAATGAATAGCAGTCACAATAATACTGTAAACATTTATTATTCAACAGCTCCCTCTAGATCCAAAGGCCGAGCATGACATTCCCAGTCTTACCCTCAAAACTTTGTCAATGACATCCTGGTCTCTGTTATCGTCTCCTGTGCCCAGGGTTTTTCCAAGTTCCTAAGAGAGTTTCAGCATCAGAGACAAGCTAGATTGGAACCTTAACTAACTATCCTTGTATTAAAGATAATTCATTTAATCAAGTTAATGTTCACGTTTCTAATGTTAGTAAGATAAGCATTTTGCAGTGCTCGGCGGGTAAACCTGAGTCAAGTGATTCCTGCAAACCATTAGACGACATTGAAATTAATAGGTAGTTATTAACGATTTGCAAACTGGTTACTGCTCACTCAGCCCTTCAGTTATTCAAATCCAAACCTTCATAACGTGGGGTAACAGAACAATCTCTTTAATATGCAAGTCCTCCTCCCTGACCCTGTACCTCCAGTTCTTCTATCTTTGTGTTTTCCTCGTGCACTTTCAGGTCGTGCTGTGTGTCCACTTCTCCAGGCTCTGTTCCTCCGACAATTTCATTCAGGTACTGCTGGTCAATCTTGTCCATGGCTGCCTTCAGGTCGTTTCTCAAACCCTGGACAGAGAGGTCAGCAGCAAAGATCACCATAACCGGCTTTTTAACGGTGCCAAATCAATGCAATGTGCTTGAAAATGAAGGCACCAAAACCACAACTATTATTAGGTGAGGATTCGGTTTAAAATATGAAATGGTCTAATGACGCAGGAAACATGCGGGTTGAACGTCAGGTAAAAGGGGGGACCTAGGTAAGTCGAGCGCACAAAGCAACCCTGGTCCAGATCAGAGTTGAGACTTGGGTCCATGGTGTGAAAAATTACCTGTGTCATGGAGTCACTGTTTTGGCTCGTTTTTCCAGCACATGACATAAGAGGTGCACTATACAAGGGTGGTGTTTACAAAGTTGAGACATTGCAGCAACAACAACAGAAGATAACACACATAGTTAATAGTTGCGTGAACCTTTTGTTTGGTGATTGAGTAAATAAAATCAACTGCTTGGAGCTGCATGTTGTCAATGTTGAACCCAGAATGTAAGCATGTCTGCTTTTGATGGCATTAAAAAGGTGACAGCCCGTGGAGAGTGACAGTTAAAGAAGTACACTTGTGTATGCAGGTCTGTCACGGGTCTGATGTGAACGGTAGTGACGTAACACTTCCCTACATACTCGCTGTGACTTGTTTCCTACACAGGATTCTCGGGTCATGTTTTTGAAGTCCCACTCCCATAGGGACTCGGTTGTACCTTGTTTACTTCTGGAGTTAGAATCTCGATCTTCCTGAGTCTCTGGAAGGCGTCATAGTCTGACTCTCCAAACAGCCGGATTGGTTCCCCCCGCTCTCTAAGACGCCGGATTACCTACACAACCACAGAAATGCAAGACACATTTACCTTCATGTAATTAAGGAAGAAAATATTGAGAGGGAAGTGTTATTATATGCTGACTTGCCTCCTGTCGTGACAGTGTCATTGGCAGCTTCTCTTCTGTTAGTTCCATTTCTAACACTGGATTGGTTGAGGTGGATGGCTCATCTTCCTCCTTCTTATCAGTCTTCAGGACAACATGGACGGAAAGGAAATATACACAGGTTAGTAAATAACCATGACAATAAAACATGTATGGCTTTGGAGACGGGAGAGCCAGAATTTGATAATATAAAAAGAGATCCCTTTCCTGGACTAATTCAAATAAAACGAGTAGAACTGAGCAGTGTGAAAGTGTCTCAGATTTCATTATGAGATGAAACCTTGTTGGGATTGTAGAGGATCTGTCTCACTCGGAGATAAATGAATTGTACACATTCAAGTCTATCTGACTCACCTGAAGCCCTTCTATAAACCGCAAGTAGCCTAATAACTCACGAACAGAGGCAATCATATTCTCCATTACCAATCATCTCATAACATTTGTATTGTGGAATTTCAATGCTGGCTGAAAAACACAGCACCACCTGCAGCCCAACAATGGGCAAAAGATGTTTGTTTTTTCAGTTATAACACTGCAACAAGGACTCTTCAAATCTGCTGCCAGATCATGCGTTCATAGGCACATGCATCTCAGCACTTAGATTGTGGTTTGAGGACCACAATCTAAAGAACAAAAAAACAGAAACTGCAGACAAAAAGCTTTCAAAATGCACAATAGACTTACATACCCAACAAGTTGTGCTAAAAGTAAAACAGAAATGCAGTTTTCCAAGAACAATTGTTACAATGCAATGCAAAACTAGCAACACAAAACCAGAGAAAAACAAAAGTAGGTATGACTATGAGCCCTGCTGCCGCAGATTTAGATGCAATTTAAGAAGCACAGCTTGATCACAAAAGTTTTGTTTCGTTTGTTTTTTCATTTCAGTATCTCATGCTGAAACCCACACTGCATCTGTGTCCCAGTTTGGTTTCGTGGCTTCCTTTCCTTGTCCCCTTGTTTTCTGACAAGGTCGTTGAGTTTGTTTCTACCATTTAACTGGTACAGGAATTTGGCATATACGGCCACCTACAGTATTACAGTGGCTGGTGGAGCAAATAACCTAAACCTTTGAACAATGGTGGAGTATTAGTGTGGGAAAATTATCAGAACAGGGTGAATTGGGTCATACAGCATTTTATCTTTACCCTGGTCTGAATCTCTGTGGCATACAAGATGAGTGAGGTTCCCCACATCCAGATGATTCAGATCAATTCAGGTATTTTTTTTATGTTTTCAAATACTTTCATATAATTGGCTTGACTTTCTGACACCAATTATGTTGTCAACTGAAAGAAAAATATCTTTATGGTATCAATGCTGATTAAAACAAAGCTGAGAATGATTTGCAACCTGGTCTGGAGTAGAGAAGATACAACTTACCAGACATGGTGGCCGGCTGATTGTGACCGTTTCTAATGTCCACTTTCCTAAAATCACGTTAGTCTATGGCAAGTATTACGGCTATATACTGAGAAATAAAGATCTCTCCACCATTATTAGTGTTATTTAGGCCTTAAGCCTGATCAGTCTTTGGTGACTGGTGAACTTTGGGAGAAGGCGCCAAGGAAGGGGAGGTTTTTTGGAACACAGTATATTTTATTCTTCCATCATGCATCCTCTCAGCTACCTTCACTGTGCAATCCCATACCTGGCTCTCAGGAGTCTCTCTCTGAACCTACAGATGCAGGCAGCAGATGCAGTTTGGGGAGAAAAAAATACACCAAGCTAAATTACAGTATAGGCTTGTGTAGGAGAAGGATGACTGGCTTCCGTGAGCTAAACCTTGAGTGGAAAAAGGGGTATTTAGGCAGGTTGTGTGTGTGTGTGTGTGAGTGAGTGAGTGAGTGAGTGAGTGAGTGAGTGAGTGAGTGAGTGAGTGAGTGAGTGGGTGAGTGTGTGAGTGTGTGAGTGAGAGCTTGACAACCAAATGTACCTTATATCCACTTCTTTTGTAATACTCCTCTTCCTCCTTGCGTGCAAGATCAGCTCTTTTGAAGTATTTTTTGGAACCCTGGAAACAGATATCTAGTTAGCATGTATTCCACTTCTAACCAAATGTTATGTCTAGTATGTAGCTTATGTTTAGCTGAAGTGGCATGACACGGTAATGCTAACATTTCACTAACTCACTATGCTTATTGTTGTATGTCTATTTTACTTGAATGTTGTAAAAGATCACCATTAAATAGTTATCTATCCATCCTCATTAGTACCGTTCTATCTTTCTCCATGTAGGAGAGAATGGCATGTCAAACTGCAAGTCCATTTTCTTTCAAGGTATATACAGGTAACTGCCAAAATAACGGAAGCACTTGAGTAAATGAGGGATACAATGTTGGCATTATGTTTCCATGTGAACGCAACAAAACATTAAAAGGGCACACAAAAAGAACAACATGAATCAGGGATAATCACCTGTAAACCCACCTACCAACAGTGGTTAGTTATATCAATTCATTTAACCATACTTTTATCTCACTCTGTTTAACTCCGTTCTAAGCACCATGGTTCACTGGACTAAACTCACTACAACATCTATGACAGGTGCCACTAGTCTTTTTTTCAGAATCAAATGTATTACTGGAGTACATTTGCACATAAAAGGAAATGTACTTGATACGATTGGTGTATTAACAACTAACTCAGGGCTTTCTGATTCTATCCGGATCCCATTTGCCAACCGCACTTTCCTAAAATTGGTGAAATAATAAAAGTAGACATGACATATGACGAATACATTACACATTTTAACGCATTGCTAAGTTTTGCTTACAATCACAGGCCGGGTGTTATTATTTTATACCCCAATTCATTTTCTGAAAGGGGACTGGATACGGAATCCATCATTTGATTGACATGATTTGAACAATTTGTCAAAGCTGTTTCCAGTGATGGAATGTAACTAAGTAAATTTACTTAGTTACATTCCATCACTGGAAACAGCTT
>CABFOS010040413.1:0-10388 GCA_900660315.1 Diretmoides pauciradiatus
ATAGAAAATAAAAAACAAGAACTGGAAGTCAAACTAGAGGAAGGGACTGATATCAAAGTCTTCATTGAGGCCTTTGGGAGCCAAAGTTTGTAAGGAGTGAATATAGAATAATTCGCGCTGCAAAAGGATGTTATTTAAATCTCCCCCCCTGCGTGGAGTGTGGACCAGCTCAATGCCGGTGTATCTCAGTGCCGAGACGCCATGTCCCGCAGCACTAAAATGCACCGCCACCGCCACCATCTTTTTTCATTTCTCATTCTAGCTCTCTTTGGATCCAGCACCCTGCCTATATGGTAATGGATGTGCGTGTTTAGCTATAGTTTTATAGCCTTTTTTCTATGTGTGTCTGACTGACTCATGGGAACAAGAATTTTTGAAATTGATCCAGTATAGACCGCAGTTAGCGAGTCCGTCTAAAACGAGAGGCTTTGGGGTAAGTAAATAATCCTCTGAAAGCAATTTTTTGTGCCACTGACAGGCTCCGATTGTTGTTCTAAGTGTCTGACAGGATCCCCACAGAGAAATAAAACATTTTTCTTTACCTTTCGCTTGATCTGGTCTGTTGTTATTGTGTAAGCATCCACTTGGAGCACAACTAGCCACAACAACAGCGTGTCCCTATCCAAGATAGGTCTATATACAAGAAGAGGTCTCACTCCTCACGAAAAAAAACTGTTTTATTTCTCTGTCGGGATCCTGTCAGACACTTATAACAACAATCAGAGCCTGTCAGTGGCAAAAAAACACTTTTAGAAGACTATACACTTGCCCTGAAGCCTCACGTTTTAGACAGAATCACTAAGCTAAGCGCTAAACACTAGCAGCTACGGACTCTATACTGGATCAATTTCAAAAATTCTTGTTCCCACAAGTCAATTAGACACACGGCCATGAGAAAATAGGATCCGGGTTGAAAAATACCGATGTTATCTTTTAATGGTCTGTACATGGTGCATTTTTTGAGCTGAGTAAAGATTCCCATCAGCATCCCATGAGCATCAATGTAATTACATTATACCTTTACGGCGCAGACATAGACGTTATCAGACAGAGGCGTCATTTTCATTGTGGTTAAGTCTCCTTACCAGATCATCCCCTCGAACAGGTTGTGGATGATGAGGTGAGACTGAGTCACCACGATTAGCAGAGTCACATGAGTCCAACCAAACTGGTGAAGAAAAGGACATAAAGATCTGTGAGATAAAGGAATCAGCAGGGCTGGGGTTCAATTCGCTTTCAAGTCAAAATGTATATTGAGTTGGGATTCAAACGGTACAGCCGTCATTCTGATTATTTCCAGACCAGATATACAGTAAGAGAAAAGGTTTCGTGTTGGAAGAAAATCCACTTTGTTGAATTGCTGGTGAACTGACACCAGTGACTGTGTGAGTAAATGGTTTAATGCTTCTAACATGTAATAATCTCACAACCTGCTTGGGAAGAATCAAACATCCTGTTACGTATGTCAAGTTCAGTAGTCGTTATCTATGGAGCGGACGTGCTGCTGTGAGGTGAGGAAATCTTGAGTGATAACTTGTGTTGTCATTGGCTGCATGTTAATGACGGAGCACTGAGCTGACAAAACCACATGAAAATTAAACTTGAGGTTTCAAGGTTTTCGAAAATGTATATCAAACTTCAAAAATGTGATATCACGTTTCAGGAACTTGATATCAAAACTCTGAAATGTGATCTCAAATTTCAAAAACTATCAAACTTCTGAAATTTGACTTGAAATTTCGGAAGTTTGATATATATGGTAAGCCGTTTTAACATTTAAATCATTATTTTTATCTATCAAAATTCCGAATTTTGATATCAAAATTTTAAAAAACTGATTTCAAATTTTTGGATTTTTATATAAATTTTGAAAAACCTTGATATCAAATTGTTTTTATTAAATGTTAAAACGGCTTGCCATTAACTGTGTGTGTGGGGTGAACTTTGTTTGCTCCTGCAGGTGGTGTGCGCTTTCCTGCTTGTAGGCTGCAACACTGCTCACAAAGAGAAAGTTCCTCTGTCATGACACTAGAAACACATGTCACTGTGTCTCTGTTTCCTACAGAGCTCATATGTTGACTAAGCAGGAGGAGTTGAACTGTAGCCTGTTTACCCTTCAGTGTGAAGGTTAAATTGTGTAACTGTGTGTCACTTCATGTCACATTGTCGTTTACACTGCTATTCCTGACACTAAACTGCATCAGCGTGTTTGGTTCTGCAGTGTTACTCTTACGGAGCTGTGTTAGAACCCAAGTTTAACACATCCAATATAGTACACTTGGGATGGTTGTGGCTTGGTTCTACAGTGCAATACCTCAGAAACCTTCAGGTAGAAAAGAAAAATGGCAGAGACGCTGCAATATGTGTGACTAGTGTTTAGACCTAGTTAAAACATTTAATGGCATCAGGATCTGTCACAGCTCAGCAGGTGACAGTGGTTGATTGGTGTCTACCTGTAGCACCACGGTAATTAACCGAAGTAGCGAGTCGCAATGTCGGGGAAAAGCAAGCCCACAAGCATCGAAACTACTGCCTGTTTCCAGACTTTCACAGTAAAAGCCCATAAATAAAACGTCTACGTCTTTAGCTTGAACCAGGTATTCTAGTGTTCTCATGACGTGTCATTACTACAAACACTATAATTGTAAACATTGTAAATTGCAAACATTTCACAACATAATAACATGAAAGAAGCAGAGGACTTTTATTTTGGAAAACCGCTATAACGTTACTTAGGCGCAACAACGCCTCCAGGGGCGGATCTTTTTTCGTCAGCACTTTTTTACTCCCAGAGTATGAATATGAATTATGAACTCATTATGTGTGTTGATCAGCAGGGACAATATGAAATGAGAAAAGTTGATAAATATTTGAAAGTAATCCAGAATGCCTGAGAGCTTTACTGCATTATATTCCATTATATTTTGAATTGTCACCTGGTGCCTGAATTTTGTGTTTTCCTTTACAGTACATAAACAAAGACATTTACACCCCCACCCCCGCCCGGTCCAGGCTGCTGCCCTCCCCTCCTCCGCTAACCAATTTTCTGCGGGAAACCCTGTACGGTATTAGAATCGCTGACCCAATTCTGCATTTTCCCTGAAGGCCCGCATGTTGGTGAGCCTCCTCAATAACCCAGCAGCCTAGAGACGGGAGGCCGCGGGCGAAGACGGCGAGAAACTCACCATGTAGAACTGAAGGCGATAGTGCTTCTTCACCAAGCTCAGCACAAACATGCAGAAACCTGCAACACAGAGACGAGCAGGGTGTGGGATCTTTGGTAAGTAATCAGCTCGGTCTTTCCTGTAAAACGAGGCAGATTAATTAAGTGGGGGGGTAGTCGGGGTCATCTTCAGGCAAACGCTTACTAATATTAGACCGACCCACATGGAAGATGACCGAGTGTGCGGCGAGTAGCTCGGGAATTCAGGGGCCGTCGTTTGTACAGACCGAGGCGAGGATCTTGCAAATCAAAGAGTATCTTGTGTAGTGTGCGACAGTGTGGCTCTTTTATCTGATCATGTGGCACCAATGGGACCATAATCTTATTGGCTAGGGTGCCGATCGCTTGAAAACTGTTATCCGCTCTTTTTCCAGGTTCCGCGTGACATCTAGGGCTCGATGAGTGACTAGAGCTTTGTCCTCCCCATGTTCTGGCACTAGAAGGGACGGCTCCATTAGATTAAAAGTTTCCATTTGCCAGAAGATGAGTGCCCCCGCCGCCGCCGCGTGAATTTAGAAGACGTGCAAACCCAAGACTGCATGTGAGAGATGGGCCCTTTGGGGCCAAGCTTTTCTCATCACCTTTAAGCTGAGAGGAAAGACGCAGAACCAGGAAGTGTGCTTCCTTCCTCACAACATCCTGTTTGGCATCAACTATCGTCCTGCGCCGCTGAATAACTAACAGACAAACTGCAGTAGAGTGAACTGGGGGTTTTAAAAACGTACCTTCACGACTGAAAAAGTAAATTAATCCCATAGAAATTTGTGGGTAATACTTGGAAGAGAACCAGTGACTTGATTTTTCCCCCCTGCAAAAATTGAATAAATAATAACAAAAATTATAGTAATAATAATAATGCATATATTGCATGTGACTTGATAATTTAGCCATTTAGCGGATGCTCATGAATACGTGAGCAGGTGGGGGTTCAGTGTTTTGCTCATGGACACATCATCAGGATACATGACTGTTGATGGACGCAATATTGACTATTGTGGGAATTAAACCCGGGGCCTGTTCCACAAAGCCAGTTCAACATATCCAGGATATCTGTGCGGTAGCTGGATGAAGTTAACCTAACATCGGCAATCACGCTAAACCGGTACCACGAAGGAGGTTATCAACTCGTTAACTCAACCCAGGTTTTCCCACTTGAGATCTGTGCGCGTTCATATCAAAGGGGCGGTGTTCGTGGCAAATAGGCAATCACATGCAACATGCTGGTTGTTCCAGGGAGCTGATTGGTCAGGAGGCGAGCTCTTTATCTGGTTAGATCTCAAACCCCAAACTTAACCTGCTCAGGGCACAGGTTAGGCGTTCAGCATTAGTTGCTATGGCAACACACTCTGGTAAAAAGTAACCCACCTTCGTGGTACCGGAAACCCAAGATAAAACCTGAAGTTACCTCACTAACCCAGAATCCAGCTTTGTGGAACAGGGCACACTAACCCTTAGGCCATGTCACTCGTTTGGGGCGGCAAAGAAGAACCAAAGGCCTGTATCTATTTCATATCTATTTTGGTGTTGGTAGTAGTGTTTGTTGTGGGACCACATGTGATGCCCTCTTTGCTTTGCTGTCAAATTGCCTGTTGAATGTAGCACAGCAGAGTGTAACTAGCACAAATATTTATCTTTTGTGGCTCCATTGCAGTGACACATTTACTAAATACAAAAATAACGGTGGAAAATCTTGGCATGCATTACACTAAATGACACCATTTGCTTGCTAAGTTGTTCACTCAACAGCCACAGTGGACATCTGTCATTAAAACTGTGGCCCTGTTTACACCACAACGGGTTTTCAAAGATGGGAAAGTCTTATCTGTGTTTTCGAAAAACTCCGCGTTCACACGGCAAAGTTGTGATAACGATCTGCGTGCACACGGATCCACACAAACGATTGAAAACGCTATAGTATGCAGCCAGGCCATTGAACCCCTCGCCTCCCTCCGGAGGAGAGAGGAGAGTTGAGGAGCGTTAGGGAGAGATGGACCAGGGCGAGGCCGTGCGCACCATGCCGGTGAACCGGGCCCGGTGCACCGTATGTCAGCACCGACCCTCCTGAGTCCCCGAGTCAAACCAGCGCAGCTCCGTCTAGCGCGAGCACGGTTTTTTTATCGGCAACGCTGCAGCCCCTCGCTGAGGTGGGGGACGACGATGGCGCTGCCTCGGGCAAGAGAAGGGACCCTCGGTGGGGGGGAGATAGGCAACAGAGTCGCGCACCGCGGAACGGAGGCGGCGCCATGTGGGGTTGTGTAGTCACCGTTTTCACAATAATTGCGTTTTCAGAAGTTGATACGAGGCGGTAAGGGCGGCGTTTTCAAAAGATGCCGCTCTGGGACCCGATTTCAATTGCTTGCGTTTTCATGCTCTGAAAATCCCTTTTTCACGTGTTGTCGTGTGAACGAAAGGCCAATCCGCAAAAAAAGTTTGGTGTTTAATGCAGGGACCATTGTGTCTGTAGTACCTGTGAGGTAGAGGGCGAAGGAGATGAAGCGGTGGTATTTGCTGAGGATGCGAAGCGGCTCCTCCCTTTGCACCAAAGTGAAGAAGTAATCCGTCACCGTCTCACCGTAGAAGAAGTAGTTCACACACAGCAGGAAGTACCTATGGTCGGGAGGGAGGGGGAGAGGGGGAGAGGGGGAAGGGTTGTTGGGAGCAAATCTACATATCTCACAGTTCCAGAAGTATCTACGCAGTGAGACATTCACTATGCCTGCAGAACAACCAGGACGTCTGCAGTTTAGCGGCAGTTGGAAAAAAACGAGTGATCTGGAGCTGAGATGTTTAAAATTCATTGACACATTGACACACAGCAGAAGACTGGTGTTGTACTGGGCAGCTCCCAGGTGGAAATGTGTGAGATAGGGATGCACGATATTGAAATTTTGGCCGATATCAGGTTACTTCCGTGGTCGTATCGGCCGATACATCGATAGCTGTCTGATAACGATAATGCATTCTTAAGTAATTACTTACTAGCTAAAATACTCTTCCAGGTGTTTCAGACTGACGGCATAGTGAATGTCAAGAGACTACTGAACTATTACACTAGAAACCACACTACACTAGAAAAATCGCTGATTATTGACAATATTGTTGCTATTATTTTCTAATGGGCTTGATAAACCAGATCTAGTGGACTCAGATCACCAAACAAACCTCAGGACGTCTGCAATAAAATAAAAACATGAGACAAGAGAATAAGAAAGTAAATGAGAATATAAGCTACTATCATGACACCTGTATACAAGATGACACCTGTATACAAGATGACACCTGTATACAAGATGACACCTGTATACAAGATGACACCTGTATACAAGATGACACCTGTATACAAGATGACACCTATATACAAGATGACACCTGTATACAAGATGACACCTATATACAAGATGACACCTGTATACAAGATGACACCTATATACAAGATGACACCTATATACAAGATGACACCTGTATACAAGATGACACCTATATACAAGATGACATCTGTATACAAGATGACACCTATATACAAGATGACATCTGTATACAAGATGACACCTATATACAAGATGACACCTATATACAAGATGACATCTGTATACAAGATGACACCTCTATGACATCTATACAAGAGGCTCCTATCCTGGCATCATCTCCAGATACACTAAACAAAACCTGTTATGCTAATGATGTTATTCGGGTAATTAATTAATTAGCACGTCTTTCTTTGTCAACATCCTTGTGTTTACATAACACATGGGTAATTGTTACAGTGCATTTATGAAAATCAATTTTTCCACATTATTGTTCACATTTATGCAGCAATATGCTAAAATCTGCAGGTTTCAACGAGTCAAATTTAAGACTTTTTTAAGACCACTTTGAATGCAATTTAAAACCCATTTCACTGCCATACTATCAAAAGAACAAGTAGTGATATCTAGGTAAATAAAAGTCTGAATAATGGTTAAGTAATAGAAGAATATATTAACATTAAGGTCATAGCTACTGTAGCTCCCGGTAGAAACACAAACACATAAAGTCTGATCATCAAAAACATCTGACATATTACTTCATATTATTTAATCTGCTGACAGACCCACTAAATATTTAAGGCCTATGAAAATGAAATTTAAGACTTTTTAAGGCTTTTTATTGAGAATTGAGAATTGAAGACTTAAGACCCCCGGGGACACCCTGTATAAAGTGACTGGAACGTTCACCTTCTTCATTGGTGCTAGATTAAACTGTAAAACTCTAAAGTGTGTGGCACCTTACCAAGACCAACTCGGTCAAAAGGTTGTTTGTCAGACTAAACAAATATTTGGTGGACTAACAGCGTCGTGCAGCCCTACTTCGAGTGTTGGTGCTTTTCCTTACATGGCACCGTACCCTCACTTCAGTAAGCGCCCCTAAACATCATGGGAATAAACAAATTCCATTTTGTCTGTCAGCAGTTATTTTATTTTTTTTCAGACAGAGACAATGCCAGGGGGGGGAATGTAAAGAGACGCGTTTTAAAATAACAAATTGTGACGGTGGGGAGGGGGAGGGAGGGCGCAGAGACCGAGTGAAGCTTCCTCGGTCGGGGCGGCTTACCTGCGAGTTCTGGATCTGGATGGTTCCCGGGGGCAACGCCTGCGTTAACACTTGCCCTTGCGATGTCACCATGGCAACCGGCTGGTACAGGGTCCCACCTGAGGGGATAATTTGCTGTCATGAGTATCAAGTGGCTTCACCGTACTGGCAGCCGTAGCTCACGCTGCTCCAAGAACCTTATTAACGTCGCTGTTAGCCCCGCCGAAACAAAAAACAGGGCAAAGGAGAGAGGGAAGGCATGATGTTTAAGTGATAGTTAGTGTCCTTTAACCGAGGAACAAAAAGAAGTAAGGAATGCTGTTTTTCCTGCCGGCCTAATTAGCCTTGATCAAGACCCTCTGATCACAGTCTGTTTGAGCTTTTGAATGTGCAGTGATCAAAGGCAGGGACATTGATTTCTTTTGGGTTAAAAGGGATTTCCAGAGGGCAGGATTAACATTTCACTGTACGGGCTCAACGTACAGTAATGTATATACATGTATAAATATTCAACAGTTTGGTAAGGTTTGGTGGTGCACGTGCTTTATAATGTCTGTGTTGCATTTGCTTAGAAAAATGTTTTAATGCCGTCCCTTCCGAGGGAGAGATTACATAAGGCTTGTTGTGCTATTCATAAACATGACAGTGCGTTCCACCACTAAACACATATCTGTGCACGAGGATTCCCCCACCTCATGAATCCTAATTTAACTATTGATTATTACAGTTAACCTCTTAATGGATAGAGTTCCACATAACCACCAGGGTCACTATAACTGTCAACAACTGTCCATTGAGCCAAACTCTTACAGTATATGAACATCTAAACATCTTTAACTTTGGTGTAAGGACTTAAAGGCAGAGGAGGTAATCTTGGTCATCTAGGTCAGAGGTCTCAAACTCAAATTGGCTTGGGGCCACTTCAACAGTCAAGTACAAAAAAAGCATAATATTTCAGATTTTTTTTCCATTTCCATTACTAAATTATTTTCATCATACTTAACAAAGAAAATGCAAACAGCACTTTCTATACATTTTTATATGCAAATCTTTTTCCTTACTTTATTTCATCTTAAATAACTTATTGAAACCTGTCACTGAATTTTGAACATGTGCAATAACCTGAATACATTTGTACTTACATTGAATACATTTATTTGCCAGACACCTGAGTTCAGCGTCTTCTTTGCCATTATTTTGCACCAAATAAAAATTTCAACTGTATATTAATGGGCAGTTTAAATTGGTATGAAACAACTAGAAAAATGAAATAAAATTAAAAAATAAACCAAAAAATAATAAAATTGAAGGTAATCTTGACACTTTTTGTTATATTTGTCAAATTTTTCTGCACATCCCGATAGCGATCAATAATACAAGATATTTCACACTAAAATGAAAAAAATCAGATGTGTAGCGGGCACAGGACCGGAAAAACTACGCGTTGGACTACCTGCCTAATACTAGTAGTGTGTGTTGGTGTTTTGGGGGAGGGGCTTTGGAGGGAGGGCTGAAGGAACGGGTAGCGTTATTTTCAAACTTACCTACCCTACCTTTAAAGGCCAGGCATCACTTGCCCCTTTGCCACTGTATTTACTTTCACTACTATATTGTCAGAGCTCAGTTCCCCGTGAGGTGCTACAGTGCACCATGCTGGAGACAAATTTGCAGCACGATCAAAAATGGCATGCATCAGTTTCTCAGATATTACCTTAATTGGTCTCATGGGGATGTGCTAAAACTAAAGGTCAAAGTGAAAAATGTGAAAGGCACTCCCACACCCTGGCTGCTTTCTTCATTAAATACAACTGTTCCACAAATTACACTTTTGGACTATCAAAGTCCATCGTAATGGATTAGTCTAGAAATATTTCCCACTGGACGTTCAGACAATTCTTGACCAGAGTCTGAACAAAATTTGGAGAATGATGAATCTGAGTACTACTCTCTAGCCGCCATGTCCAGTCTTAACTTGTTCCAGATGTACAGCAAAGACCAACCGCTGTGTGTTGCAAGCTATCTGCAATCCAACAGTTGGGTGGCCCTAATGTTTAAACCCGATTTTAAAACCTGTCAGACCAAAACTCATTACAACATGTAGGATTCTGACAGTGTAAACAACTACACACCTGGCTCCTCCGGGTTCCTTTTATAGATAGATAGATAGATAGATAGAGTACTTTAATAATCCCCAAAGGGAAATTGCGGCATTACAGCAGCAGCATCAAATGAACAAAACATCACATCATCAAAAATACAATATAAACACAGTTTTGACTGATAACATGAAGTCTAAGTCTACGCTAGAGTAAAAAAAAAGAAAAAGACTAAACTAGCTACATAATTATACATGATATAGATATAATATATGATATTTAATAATATTTTACTATCCTAAATGAGGTTGAGTGGCATTTTGTTAGCATGGTAGCTAACTGGAGGCACAGCTAACTCAGCAGATATAGCTAACGTAGATAAATTCTCTTACTGTAGCTACAATCTGTGAGAAAAATAAGTAAACGATCTATTTACTTGTAACAACATGTCTTCTGCAAACAAGATGATGATGATTTGATGGCTGCCAGTCTTTCCAACT
>CABFOS010040420.1:0-14522 GCA_900660315.1 Diretmoides pauciradiatus
TCAGGTGTCACGCTGATAAATTAGAAGGCAGCTTCAATGTTTTTCATCCGGGTAGCATGATGGAAACTCACTTTTGAAATACCTGCTGCTATGGTCAGATTCCAATTATGGTGACAGCCAAGTTTTCTTTTACCTTATAAGATGTTTTTGGCCGGACAGCCCGTCTACCCGAATGTCTGTGACTGATCACAGACTGCAGACTGATGAAGTTACACCATTGGTTGACGTTCACACACGTGATGAAATGCATTCAAGTGCGCCTATGAGATTTGGGCATTTGGTGATGTCATGGTGTGTTGAATGTACCATTCAGGCTAGGAAATTCCAGTGTTTGGCGGACGGTTACACCATTGGTCGCCTTTCGATGTAATACATTGGGATGCATTCAAGTGCGCCTAGGAAATTTGGGCACGATTTTCACCATAATACATTGTGATGCATTCAAGTGCGCCTAGGAAATTTGGGCACGATTTTCACTGTAATACGTTGTGATGCATTCAAGTGCGCCTAGGAAATTTGGGCACGATTTTCGCTGTAATACATTGTGATGCATTCAAGTGCGCCTAGGAAATTTGGGCATTTGGTGATGTCATGGTGTGTTGAATGTACCATTCAGGCTAGGAAATTCCAGTGTTTGGTGGACGGTTACACCATTGGTCGACTTTCGATGTAATACATTGTGATGCATTCAAGTGCGCCTAGGAAATTTGGGCACGATTTTCACCGTAATACATTGTGATGCATTCAGGTGCGCCTAGGAACATGAAATAGCTCTCCATGCGACAAGACGCATGAGGGAGAGTGCACATGGTCCAGCCACATACAAGGTTTTGACCTAGTCTTGTTTTTGGATGGGCCAGCAAGGTCTGTTATTTTAAACCATTTGAACTCATGCAACATTTTGAAACACACATACTTTATTTATTTATTTATTTTATTGGATTATTTTCACGAGGACAATGTGCAAAGTACATTAATTGCTTAAAAATAAACAAAAAGATGGTGTGCATCGGAAACATAAGCATAAAGACACATAGCATACATTCAAAGCATAGCATAAATCACTACAAAAGAGCACAAATAAATAACATTTAAATATATAAGCCCTACACAATACATTGCTGTTATACATCACCTTTATCTACCTGGCCTAATACGTTCTAAACATGCTGGCAACTTTAGGAGATATTTTACTATCCACACTTCACATACTAAGTGTGTCATAGAATGAATATGTAGTGTGTTGATTTTGGGCACACTAGAAGTACCCTAGTGTATATTATTAGCAATAATTTCTGAGTTATGCTGCAGATTTGACTAGTTGTACTGAAATGCCCCATAATGCATTCCTGTTGCATAACATAGAAAGGGTTAGGTCATTTTGTGTCCTGTCCTGTGTCGTTTCTGTGTCTTTTCCTAGGTAATGTGGGCCCTTTACCATTAGGTGGCTATTGTTTTGTCATGCCACATTTTTTATGCATTTAGCAGACAAACTTGTAGTTGACTGGCACCTTTATTTACAAATTTGGAGAGAAAAAATGCGGCTTTTTGTTATTCTAAGGTTGTCCAACATGTTAAGAAATTGACTATCTAATTTCTTCCAATTGAGGTGTATTGCCAAAATCAGATCAAGATCTGGAGAGAATTATTTGTGTCTTCGTCTCCTAATAGCAATGCTTTACTTACTTACTTAGTCGTTCAGATATGCTCAAAGTGCTGCTTCCGACTAAGACCAATCATAGGTCTCATTGCGCGCCGATTCTGGCCTCCTTGCATTGGTTACTGGTAGAATACAGGATCAATTTTAAAATCCTTGTTATCTTATAAGGCATTGCCTGATCTGACACATTGACTATAGAGGCTTATTCCAGATGCCATCAGATGCAGCAGTAAAGGCTTGTAGATTCTTGGGTTGTTTTAATATTTTTCTTGTCGCTCTTGCTGATATTTTAGAAGGACGTCCACTTCTAGTCAGTGTAAAATGCTCTCCATTTGTATATTATTTGTCTCAGTGGGCTCCAGACTGACGCTCACTCAGTACTAAAACCGTCAATCATGACTACACATAAGCCAGATCGTAAGTACCATGATGTCATGCTCTCATTTTAAGATCCTTATCATTGTTTCATGTTCTTTCTCAGGGAAAAGGAAATCCACATCTTCCGGTATGGACATCTTCAAAAGTCACAGTGGGGCAAAAGATAACAAACTGATGCAGTATGTGCTCAATCATTCACTGAGGGAGCATCCGGCCCTGAAAAATCTCAGACTGGTACGGTCGTTTTGGTATCCAGAGCCATTATTGAATACACATCATTAAATTTAAGTCTACATTCTTAAGATTTGCTCTGGCTCAAAAAAGGCACTAGCTAGGCTGTAATTCTGTTTTGCAATGTAATTTATGAAACTAATATAATCTGTCTCCCCTCATGTCTTCCAGAGGACAATGGAGGATCCCTGGAATTACATTATGGTCGCCTGTGAGCAGTCACAGTTCATGGCTAATCTGGCAAAACTAATAAAAGCCAAGAAAGCAATAGAGATCGGTAATGGCATTAGATTCTACATGGCATGCGATCACTGAAGCATGGTTTTCTGTGGTTAAGATTACACTATCCTTTATCGATAAAGACATTTGAAAAGAATCCACTGAATCTTATCGTCCTGACTTTATTACCTGCTTGTTGGGTTTGCAGGGGTATACACAGGTTACAATGCTTTGAATGTGGCGCTGGCTTTACCCGAAGATGGAATTGTGGTGGCCTGCGATGTCAGCGAAAAATACACCGACATCGGCAAACCCTTCTGGACCGAGGTATCATTTTTCATTCTTTGGACACCGTTTGATGCTCTGTGTTGGGTAGTGTCGTGGAAATTCTCTATTAACACTGTTGATGGTGCTTCACCTCAAAAGAAAATAACCACTAAGTCAGGGTCTCGAAATGTGATGAATCAATTTAATGGAAGCTTCCAGAGAAGTGGCGTCGACGTGTTACATGAACCACGTCGAGCTCAGTTCTAACCAGGTGCTTTCCCTGGTCTTTATAGTGTTTAGATGACCAAAACCATTTGTCAAAAGGAGTTGTTTTTCCTGCTGCTAACATCTCCTTCGTTTCCAGACTGTTCACACATGTTTTCTGGAGGAACTTTACTACTTTACTACTGTCTCACAATAAAAATCCGCTCATTTCTATTGTTCATTGAGACCTACACACACTAAAATACTTAACTTGTACTGGTTACAATGCATAGATGCTTCATATAATCAATATTTCCCTTACATTAGCATAGGCTACTCATCACTGGTGCTTTGGAGATATTTTTGCTAACATGTACTCATGGGGTTGAGTACATCATGTGTAATGCTGCTGTATTATTCCCATTTTGCTAAGTGCTGATCAATGCAGAGGATAATCAGGCACCACAGGTAATAGACATAGTTCTGTTTAAAGCGAGTCTGTGCATTTGCATGTTTAACAGCCTCGATTGGACGTATGTCTTCTATATGTGATAACAGACATCTCTACCAATCTGCCAACGAGAGAGATTGCACTCTAAAACAAAATGTCAAACTACATCTTTGTAAATCTTTTTTTTTAATGATTTGAAGAGTGATGACATCGATCGACATCATGACGAAAACCATTGCAATACATTTTAATTTTAGTTAAAAGAATGTCAGTTTCCATGCTCACTACCTTCAAATCTTTGCTTTTTTACTTGTACACATTCACTACAGTTACTACAGTTTTCTGCATGTCTTGGTTAACATTTGATTCGGGGTAAAGCTGTTTGTATGCTTTCCCATTCACATATATCCCTGTATATATGAATAAATGAAATATTTTGAATAATACCATAGAAACTGGGCTTATGCACACAGATACATAATACATGTCTTGATGTACCATTTCTCATCCATTATCAGAGATTCTGTGTGCAGTCTTATCACTTCATCACTTTCAGGAATTCCCTCTTCTGAACATATTCCTGTTTGCTTTTGTTTGCAGGCTGGGGTTGATCATAAAATTGACCTACGCATACAACCAGCGCTGAAAACTCTCGGTACGGTTATACAATTATTATCATTGTCATCCTTTGTGTTTATGAAAAGGCTCGAGGCACAAACCTACAGTAGCTCAGGTGATTATATGTTGTGGGCTGTAGCCAAGCTTATATGGGGATGAATGCTGAGAGATCTGTTCACCACAAAGCACGCACCATTAGATATGCAGTCATATTACCTTTCACTGGTCATAGGATCTTTCAGTCTGAAACTCCTCCAAACATCCCACTGACAAGACATTTCATTTTGTCTTGGTTTGTCTCTGTTAGCTGCCACCTCCTGGATTGTTAAGCAGTTATGTGACCAAGAATCACGTGACCTTACATTAAAATCCTTTACAGATGTTCCTTACATCAGAAGTATAAACCCTCACTCATTGTCCTCCCATTGCTTTCAGATGATCTCCTGGCAGCTGGCGAGGCTGGAACATTCGACTTCATCTTCATTGATGCGGACAAAGTAAATTATGACAACTACTATGAAAAGTCTCTGCAGCTGTTGAGGAAAGGAGGTGTCATCGCTATTGATAATGTAAGTGGCGTAACTAAGGTTTGCCCTAGGTAAATGTTTAATTTTGATTTGATTATCGTCTGAAGTCTTAGTCTGTTATCCTATAGGTGCTGTGGAGCGGGAAGGTGGTGAATCCTGCTCCTGACGATGCGGACACCCAGGCCATAGACAAGCTGAACAAGAAGTTGCACCGGGACGTCCGGATCAACCTGAGCATGCTCACCGTGGGAGATGGACTTACTATAGCAATGAAATTGTAGTCTGATAATCACAGTGCTTCATTGTACATAGGAACATAGTGGCAATGGTGAGATATGGTCTTAACAATAGACCCGAACAAGAGATCAACTGCTTTGTTTTGTTTTTTTAAATCATGTGGAGTATGTGTGTGATGCTACCAGAAAGTCAATTATAATCTAACATTAGATTGCACTGCAGCTTTAAAACAAATTTTACTGGGAAGATTATGTAACAAAGTGTATTTTAACCAATCTTGATACTATGCTCTTAAATAAGTAACTTAATGATACAGTTCTGGTCGATATGTCCACTTACATTTCATGCAGATACAGTATCTTCTGAAATAATTAGGAATTGAAACAACTTTTGCTCTTCATACATGAATCAAACAAACAATAAAATAATATTACAAAAAAAACTTTTATGGCTTCCAAATTGAAAAGTGGCTGTGGTTATTATTGGCACTGATGATGACTGCTTCCAAATGTTTCTTGTAACCGTCTATAAGCTTCCTACACCTTTCTGGCAGTGTTTCCCCACTCTTCAATTGCAACCTGCTCCAGTCCTGCAATGTTTAAAAGATTTCTTTGACCAGCTGCACATTTCAGATCTCACCATTGATTCTTAATGGGATTGAGATTAGAACTCACTAGCCACTTGAGTCCCAACCTCCAACAGTCCCAATGTTTTCCCTTGAACCATAATTCCTGGAGGCTTCTGGACGTGTGTTTTGGGTCATTGCTCTGCTGGAGGATCCATGACCTTCAATTGACAGTTTGACACTGGGTTGCACATTTCACTCCAAAATGCCTTAGTAATCTTGATTTCATGATGGCCTCATACCATTATGGGACTTCCACTGTATTTGGCTGTAGGTAGGGTTAATTTTAGCATCTCTACATGATTAGTAACAGGATTGCATCTTATCCAACCATCCATGTTGTGCAAAATGTGTTTGATTGCTGCGTTCTGGTAAAGGGTTACATACAAGGAAACAGAAAAGTCTGATTTCAAGACTTTATTGCAAAGGTAGACACACGTTCACACACACACACAGAGACTTCCTGATTAGTGTCCCAGTCTCAAATATGGGGAGTGAAGGTAGACAATTTACTCAGATATTCTTCCAATCTAGTTACACTGAGAAAAAAATCCATTTGGCATAGTCTTGCAAAATCATATTTTATAACTTAGAAGCAGGTGTTTAAGATAGTAGAGGTCTGAAACTATCCACGTAGCCTTGGTTAAGCCTCTGTAAAATATAAGAGACCAACCACTAGATTGGCATAAGCATATTTTGCAGGTGCAACCCTTTTGACGGGCAGAACATCGCTACCAAAATGCAAAGAACATGTGCAAATAAAACGAGGAAGAGCTTCAATAAAGGTATATGCTACTGTGCAAAACAACAGCTTAGGTTTACATTCCTACAACATCATCACACAACAGGTAGGGTTTTTTTTTTTTGGAACCATTCACAGATTATCAAACTGGTGAAGCCAAAGTTCAACATAGAGATGATGTAATAACGTGATAGAAACATGAGTGACTACAACCCACTGAAAGGAGGGTGGTAAAAGTGTCCGTCTAACAGTACGACAGAACTGGGATTTTTGCTTTGGATTAATCTCTGAACGATCCAGACCAGGTAGGAACACACATAAGGCCATGCTTCTGCTGAGATCCCCTTAATGTGAAGTGGCTGAGCAGGTCCTCATGCCTCCAACTCCAGCCCCAGACCTAGTTTGTGACCACCAGCATTGATGCTCTTTCCATCAACCAGTGCTGATAGGATGAGTTTCATTCCTGGAGAGAGGGAGGGGGAATTAAAGTTTTAAAAAAAGAAAAGGTCTTGGAAGTGTGTGGGAATGTATTTAAGAGGAGACGGTTCTTACCAGGCCGCAGAGTTTGGGCGTATCCAATTCCTACCAAACTGGCATTATTTACTTTAGCCTGGGGGGGGAAAACAAACAATAGAATGCAACCAATTGAAATATACATTACTGCGTGTTGACAATGCAGTTCGTCTAAATTATTCAGTTGAAATACAGTAGAAAAGGCACTTACCGATATGGAGGCACTGGAGTCTAGCTGGTATTTGGCAGCGATGCCAAAGCGGGTGCCGTTGCTGCCTGCTGTCCAGGCGAGGTTCACAGCAGTCTCCAGTTTATCATTCACCTTCTGGTAAATGGACCCACCGAATTCAGACCCATCGTTACTGGGGGGGGGAAAGACACCGGAACACAAGACATCTGTACTTCAGTATTCTTAAACAGTCTGATTTGATGAACTACCATGTGAGAAACTGATCAGTTCCATTGCAAAGCTTTTTGGGATACTTGACTCAACAGTGAAGGCGAACATGGTGTTTAGGTCAAACATTTGTTGATGCTGATACACGTACACGTTAGTATGGAGTTGGAAGTCCCCAGTCTTGTAGCCAACTGCAAAGTTGCTCTGGGTCATCTTGGATTTGGCTGTGTCAAAGGTCATCTGGTAGCCAGCCAGCCAGCCCTCGTAGCCAGCCACCGCTGCTCCATGTATTGCAGGGCCAGCAAAGTCAAAGTCTAGGTCAACACCAAGATTAAGGTATTCACGTTTATAGGCTGTCTTGACTTTGCCACTCTTCTTGCTGTGAGATGACAAAAGTAAAATTAGCAAGAATGAAAGAAATCACATCAGCTCAATGTTTTGCTGTATAATTATTTAACAGACTGGCCATAGCATACCCAGTATTTGGTGAAAATGTTGTGTCAAAAGTAAGTTTAAGTCCTTTGGTGATCTAAAAAAGAAAATCATGTGTTTAGTTGCATTTAGTTTTAATTTAGTACAGTTAAAAAAACAATACAATGATCAGTGGCATGTATACTGGTCTTAATTTACCTGATCCTCAACACAAACTTCCGTTCCAAGTGTGTTGTCCGTGGTCCACTTCTCTGTAAATGTCAGTCCATATTCACCCCACTTGTACTTGGTTTCCAGGGTTCCATTGACCTTGCTGGTGTCTGTGTTCGATGAACCAGAGGTTTTGAACTCCTACACAGAATTCAAGAGGACATTTAAGCCTACTTGAGACAAGATGGCAGGGTTGAGAATTGTATCTACCATTGCTGAAGACATTGCAAAATACTGTTCTATAACATTGCATTTCAATGAGCCATTATAAATAACCAAGAGTCAAACTTAATGTAATTATACAGGTAAGACAGATACAGGTAAATCAAATGACCAAATATCAAAGAGACAAAAGCAAAAAAGGACACACTGAAAATCAACCTGTAGGTAATCTGAGTAATTTGGTTTGACTACCATTTTGTTGACTATAAGGTACCTAAAGTAACTGCTAAACTCACCACACCACTTGTAGACTTGGTCTTCACATCAAGTTTAACCAATCCAAAACCTGCAAAGACATTCACAGTGAGGAACCAATTAGGCCAATACATACTCTTATAAAAATTGACTCCATAATCTTGCTTTGAATTACCATATCCTTTGTTGAAGATGTCCTTTGCCGACTTTCCGAGGTCTGCATACGATGGAGGGACTGCCATTATGCCTGACACAAGATACAATTTGGAAGAGTATAAGTGCTGACATAGGTGAGGACCATTATGGAGAATGTCATGTGTAAAATGAAAAACAAAGTATGTGGTACAAACAAGTAAGATATCTACCAGTAGACTGCTGTCTTATGGCAGAAAAACAACTCTAGCAAAGTCTCACTACAACTACTGTTTTCTGCAGGGGACAGGATTCTCTTATTGAGTTTCAATTAAACGTATAAAATATTGCCGTGACCATATCTTACTGTTTGTGTTTTCAGACAGCTGTGCAACCGTAAAACGTTATGTCAGTGTCGCAAAAAGCCAACGGTTGAGAAATGTGTCGCAAAGTTGTGACGTCAGGCACACAAGAACGATGTACCCGCTAGTGTGAGTTTTGTCTACTACTTCACACTGCCAATGTTTTAAAAAGGTTAAAAGTTACTGTGCACCTTTCTGTGGATTTCAATAGTTATGTCTTAGTTTACTGCAAATACTAAATGACAGATGACAATATAAATATGTATTAGGAGTTAGAAGATGTGAATGTTTCGGCGCTTTGGGAACGGGTGAAACACATTTTGGAAGTTGAAAATCTATTGGAAAATTGCTACTTTATGCATTAGACAATATGCCGAATTGACGAGTGGACCCCGGACATTAATAAAAATGCCAATGGTATTCTACAACATGTGCACTTCCCTGACAATAAGCAAAGAAAGCATTGAATTGGCCAGATTTCTAATGGAGTCTGGCCCTCCAGTGCACAAGTCAGACCTACAATATGGGACGTGACATATCGGGGCTGGTAGGGGGGGTTTTACGGCAAAGGAGACATCTTATATCAACCTCTCAGCATATCCCAAGCAACCATACATTTAAACATTATGTTACTGAAGATTTCAACTGGAACAGCTACTTACCAAAGGCGCTGTGGTACTTTCTACGTTACTGACAACTTACTGGTGAAAGGCAGAACAACCTGAGCTGCTGTAGGACGACGGTGAAGGAGACACCGACAACCAGCAGCTGACCTCAGCGCTACAGGACCCCTGAAACTATAGCTGTCCGTTTCTATGCCTGTTCACAAATGAGACGCGACGGGACACTGTTGTGATTTTTCGCCAATGTATTAAAGACTTTGGATGGTGCTTTACGAGTAATGAATCTCATTCATATCAGCCGTAAAAATCGAACGTTACTTTATCATTTTCTACTTTGCGATATTGCGTAACTCGTTTACGGCAACTGGAAGCCCTCTATATCACCATGGTAACCATTACGCGAGCCCTTTAATAGGTGATAGCGTGGGTAAATATGAGTAAGCTGACAAATTAGGCTGATCTCTTGCTTACACACAGATACACTCACGCCATGGCCTTTGATTTCAACTGTTTATTAATGGTAAAGAATGAGAGAGACATGTGTTTAGTAATGTGGCTATGCAAGAGTATAAACACAACACTATCATGCCTCAATGAATAGATGGTCTTTAGTAAACTCCATTTAGAAAAATCATGTATGCGCTTACATGCCATAATGACTAAATCAACTCTTATTATAGTGGCAGGTTCTTATTTGTTATTAGCTGCAAGGGCTAATCTGAAATCAAACGTACACTTAAAAAAAGCAATTTTGTTTAAAACAAATACATAGTTATGAGCAACTGTAAACGTATTTCTCAATGTGCATGTTGCAATAACTTTGTATATGAAATATAAAAATACCTATTGACATTTACAAAATGAAATAAATTAATGCAATATAAACACACACAAATGTAAGGGTCCTATGTGGGAACTTATACTATAAATTCAAGAAACAATGTCATGGGATTGATATCCTGCTAGGTTCAAATTGTATTTCATTTACACCATATTATGATAAAAAACTATACAACTACCCAATACTAAACATGTACCAATTCTTATACAGACAACCTTATCGTAACACTGAAGGTAACTGGCAAACGGAATGATATTTAAGACAACTGTAAAACATTTTTCATTCCATATTTTGGCCGATTTACAATTTTTCTTGACCCCGTTATTTGCTAGGTCTGTGAAGGAAAGTGAACAATATAAACAGAGAGAATCACAGTCTGTTGTAGTTTATCTGTGATTAACTCTTTCAGCATTTAGTAACACTGTCAAAAAGCACAGGATAATCTCTAGGAATGCAGAAGACTTTGCAACACTTTAAAGCAATGGCAAACAGTTAACATCTGTTGCACAACATCATCATGTTGTGTATTGCGATACAGAAATCAGCAACAGTGTTATGTCAATCCTTCAAATATTGCTTTTCCTGTGGTCCAGTTCCATTTGGATGAATTACAAAGGGGAAAATAAGACACATTCTTCCATTTATGTATCCTGCTTTGGACCATCACACAATCAGATATTTTAATTACACAACATTGTTAAATTTCTGAACAGGACTTGGTTAAATAATGGCAGATAATTTCATTGTGGTTTATCCCTATACTGCTAACAGGTGCTACCCAGATGCCTCCTGCAAGATACTATTTGAAGAGAAAAAACAATCATTCAATCAATCAATCAATCAATCAATGTGACATATCCCTCTACGTTCACTTTTCAAGTGAAGCAAAGGGAGCCAATGGGGCTTTTAACAAACTTACTGATGGTTTATGGATTTTGTTTAGTTCCCTTGAAATCAGTGACAGGGAAGCACACAGACAGTTAAGTCCCGGAATATGAGGCTCTGTATACCCTGTCAGACCATGGCACTGATAGGATCACGTAAGCCGTCTTCATTACTCTGGAGTTATATCAATGAAGATATCACACACCGCCACAGTTGGCAACTTGAGAGAGCAGGCTATGCAGTGTCTTTCAGTAGTGTGGCTGCTGTGCCCTACCAAATCAGCCTCCTCATCACAGCAGGCTTAGAGAACGGCCAGCAGTACTCGTTGGGTACAGGCCCGTTGACATTGCACTCGAAGAAGGAGAACATGGGGAACCAGATGCGAGCTCGGCGACTCTGCTGGTACGCCCGGGTATTGGCTAGAGTGTGGTAGTACAGGAAGAGTCTTGTAGTGATGTAGAATGCTATGAAGACATCAATGGAGTAGTGTTCATGAGCAGCCAGGATGAAGAAGATGCCAAATAGATTCAGGACCCAGGACATGGTGTGAATGAAGTTCCAGCTCCTTGGAGTGTCTGTCGGTGAAAGCAACAAAGATAACAATGTAAGAATTCTGGCTGTAGTTGTGGATTATTACACTTTCCCTATATCTAGCATTTCTTTTTTGGACAGAAATAGACAAATAGACAGAAGCAATCTGGTTGTTTTTAATTTAAATTGTAGTACCAATGAAGGACACTAGATGGCGACAAAGTGACAGTGTTTCTAAACTGGTTACATTGTTCGCCTTCCAGCTCTGTGTCCCCCATGGCAAAGTTCTAAAACAGCCGCAGGATATCAAGAGGGGCCACTCACACTCTGTGACAAAGAAGTTGAGCATGGTTAGGACCACAGTGTGGCCGCTGAACATGTAGTCACCACATGTATGGACTCCGGTCAGGGTCATTCCAAAGCCAGTCCAGATGGCCACCGCCCGGTGCAGTTTGGCCCACATATCACCATATATCTAGAGGGAGAGAGGAAATCACACCGTCAATGCTGCAGCTTCTCCAGGAGACAGAGACCACTGCTTAAAAGATGATACACACATCTGGGTTTCACAACCTACGTGTGATCGTGATGTGATGTGAGTGCAAAGTGTTATTTACATAGCCTGTGCAATCTTACCTTTCCTGAGCACTGCAGGTGCTGTCCTGGCACAGACAGGGAGGTGACAAACATAGTGATGCACCGCAGCATGAACACCGTCCCCATGAGGCTGCAGAGGCGCCGCAACAGGATTGACCTACAAGTTGTAAGAACATAGATGACCTCTGCATTATTTATCACATTACATATCCTGCTGCACAATGCTTAAAGTGACAACATTGCAGTAAAGTGAAAGATGGTGGTAATGTATTAATGCTTGGCCTTTGCAACTGTTAATAGTCGACCTGTGTTTATGCAGCAGCAGAACCAGCAGCCAGATATTGCAGAGGATCACTCCACATGCCTCCGCCATGGCAAAGGCCCATGGTATTCTAGGCACACTGTTAAGAGAAAAAATGGTTTAATTCGTCTAAGGCCAAGCCAAGATAACTTAGATAACGCTAACCCTAGCATAAAGCTACCAACAGAACGCTTGCCAGTTAAAGCTTTAGATTTAGGACAGGCTCTAATTTCAGTGTTATAGTCAAATCTGTAAGACTAACCAGTCATCTTAATTTCACATGTTCTGACCAGTTACCTAGCCAAAGCATTGGGAACAACTTGCCTCATCTTTCCAAAAGTACTCTGACATTTTCCACATATTAGCTCTCACACCAAGCCAAGACGTTCCATGAACAGCTCGATGCTGGTCATAAACAACGGGTCATATCATTCACCGCAAAGTGGGTCACTCAAAAAGATCTGTAAGCTAGCCTATCAGGACTATGTTGGGCAATAATAGAAACTTGCTATTACTAAGTAGGGCAATTATAATATCCACCATCTGGTATAATATTTCCAACAGTTTAACCTCAATTTGACATTTGAGAACTGACTAACGCTGTTGTGAATGTTTTTGTTGTTCTTCTTAAGCTATCTGACGGTGCATGTCGCAAAAATAAGGCTTGAGAGTCTTTTCATACCAAATGAGAGCGGTAAGAAACCTACCTGTCTAGGAAAATATCTGGCAGTGGAGGGTACGTGCGCATGTCAGGCACCCTCTCGTGCACTATGACCATGACAAAGGACGTGAACCCAAACACGAATACCACGTAGATAGAACTTAGCACTGTCTTCCAGTATTCTGGATCCAAGCGCCTTGTCTGCTGTTTGTATTTCCCATTAGTGTACTGGTGGTAGTCCTCGCCAACCGGTGCCGTCTCAGTGTTGTCACAGTCCCTGCTCGATTCTCCGTTACACAGCCAGTCCATACTACCTCCAGAGCCCGTTGGGGAGTGGCCATCAAAGGGAAGACCGAGCTCCTCCAGCAGGTCAATGTTCTGTTTCTGGAGTTTGCGGATCGACACCATCAGCCGTTTGATATCCCCCAGCACCTTGAGCTCCAGAGGTGGGGAGCGGAGGTCATACTCACTCAGGGTCAGCAGGCTGGTGCCGTCCAGTCGATGCTTGTTGCAAAGCAGGTCTACATAGTCACAGAAGCCCTCTTCCTTCAGCCACTTGGCCACATGTTTGGTGGTCCAGCGACGGACACTCAGTTGGGTCATTTCCTCCTCACTCTGAAAGCTGGGGGAATTAACAAAATTTCAATACATCAGACTTTGCTGACATACATACCGTACATAGGAATCCTAAAGGGAAGTAGACACTATTAGGTAGACATTATTTCCACTGAATCAGCAATACTGGATCCAAATGAACCATGCAAGACTGCCATATAGACAGAAAAAAACGTTTGTTTCTAACAAACAAGTTCAACACAACTCCTGACCTAAGCTCGACATTTCCAAACTAGAGCAAACTTATGGAGCAAGAATTGGCAATAGAATCTGTGAAAGAATAGTTTGCACAATCAAAACCACACTCTATTGTCACCAGTAATGTAGGCGATGGAGCAGGGACAGTCCTCCTATGACATAAAGAGCTAGACTGACTGGTCTAGCCCTACCCGCATTCCTATTACTAACCAACACTATCCTACACTAGATATAAGCAACTCAGCATCTTGTGCCGTCTGAACTGATCGTATCTTAAAACTTTTGAGTCCAACTACATTGCTATTGTGTAAACAGTGTTTCTAAAGTCGATGCCTAACAGATAGCTATGAACTTCTTATTGTTCATAATGATTGTAATTTCTCTCAGATAATAGATCATTCATTTTAAAAAAGGCTTATCACTGCCCTGTCATTAAGACACATTGGGTATATTTTCATTGATACAATGAGGCTGTGAAAAGAGTTTCTATTAAGAAAGTCTACCTCACGTTCCCTGGGGCTGTGGTGATGGAATATGGGTGCAATGCAATCTATTGCACTCATCACTCTCAGGAATCCTAATACATCTCAACACACTTGATATACAACAGTAAATTCCATTCATTACTGATAACTTATAGTCAACTTA
>CABFOS010040420.1:15888-62646 GCA_900660315.1 Diretmoides pauciradiatus
CTATCCCCGCAGCTAGCTAGCTAGCTAACGGTAGCAGCTCCATACTAGCTAGCTAGCTAACGTTAGCAGCTCCGTGCTAGCTAGCTAACGTTAGCAGCTAGCTAGCTAACGTTAGCAGCTCCATGCTAGCTAGCTAGCTAACGTTAGCCGCTCTTGCTAGCTAACTAGCTAACGTTAGCAGCTAGCTAGCTAACGTTAGCAGCTAGCTAGCTAACGTTAGCCGCTCTTGCTAGCTAGCTGCTAACGTTAGCAGCTAGCTAGCTAACGTTAGCAGCTAGCTAGCTAACGTTAGCAGCTAGCTAGCTAACGTTAGCAGCTAGCTAGCTAACGTTAGCAGCTCTTGCTAGCTAGCTAACGTTAGCAGCTCTAGCTAGCCCGGTCATCGCGGGTGTGGTGTACTCACCGGGACTCAGATGGAACAGAATATGACCGACACGCTGTTTGGTTAGCTAACTATATGGCATCTCACATGAGTCTGACGAAATCCTGCTGACATTTGCCACAGTAATAAGCGGTTTGTTGGAGATCATTTCGCCGGGGCTTTGCTGGTTAGCATTACTGTTGATAACACAGTCGTAATGTCCAGAAGAGCCGCGCAAATGAATTCATGTACGTCGGTCTTCTTGGTCACTCGCTGGCAAACAGCGACGCGCAGTGGTCAACATGGTGTACTGCAGTGTAGCTAATACTGCAATATTGCGTGGTTGTCCTTGCAAAATATATACATATATACCATATATTTCATATATTCATTCATTCAAAACCAAATAAAATAAACAAGGACCAATGCGTTTGTTACTAACCTGTAACAACTGGATTTACTTGTCTAATATGGTGTATATATGGTATATTGAATTATATGGTAAAATGGTAAATGGTAAATTATATGTGTGTATATATATGTAAATATGGATGTATATATGTATGTATTATATACGAACACGATCATTTGTAAATATCTTCCTAAAATTCTGTCTGTTTGCAGTTTAGTTAAATACCATGATTTAAATTGCTTTAACTTGTTTTGTTTTTGTAATTTTCTTTTATTTACAGTACATAGGGTAGGCAAGATAAGCTGCGGCTTCAGCCTACACCTTTTCGGCCCTTCTTGCCACAACTCAATGTATGTGTGTATTGTCATGTTTTGTTGAATGGACCGAAATAAACTAACTAACTAATATAAAACTGCATATAAATAAAACTGCACTGGAAATAAGTGTGGTTATCTCACTCCCTTGGCACAATTTGGCACTTGTTACAGAAAAATAAGATTTTCAGACTGAATATGAGACTAAATGAATTGCTGGGTGCAGCTAACAGCACAATCTACTGTGCACACTTATTGGGTCACTGTTTTAATTTTGGACCGGGAACACCTGTCCTTGTCACTACCGACATGGCTGTAGTAAAGCCCCAACAGACTTTGAAAATAAATACAGGGACAAGAAAGCTCATAAATGGTTTGTTTCTTTGCAGCATATTGTTCTGTATCTGTAGACTACTATAAGGGGTCAGTCAATCATGAACAAAACCCAGGAAAAGAATGATGCCTCCCCTGATACTCCGTCTGTGAAAGACTTGGAGAAGGTTTTGTACAGAGGAAAAAGATTTGGCAATCATGTGGATGAAGTTTGGCCTAACTTGTTCATTGGAGATATGTAAGTTCAACAATCTCTGAGATTGCTCTTGTCAGGTTATAAAATGAAATGCAGCTTAATTTCATTTTGGTTTCTTGTTCTATAGTTAACTTTTTATTGAAGATTGTTTATGACAGTGATTCCTACGTGTTCTTTCTGTTTCCCCCCTACATACAGGTCAGTTGCCAATGATCGCTACAGTTTATGGAAGCTGGGAATCACTCATGTTCTGAATGCTGCTCATGGGAGGATGCACTGTCAGGGAAGTCATGACTTCTATGGATCCACTGTGGATTACCATGGAGTGCCTGCTGATGACTCACCATCTTTTGACCTCTCTCGCTATTTCTTCCCCTCCGCTGAGTATATTCAGAAAGTGCTTGACACACCTGGTGGTAAATGACCCACCATGTTGCATTATTGTCAATCTCTTTTATATCCGACTGTTTAGGCCTATCAATAATTCATATTAATCATTAATAATTCACTACATTTATACAAAATAGAATCCCAGTATCAATTTAGGTGCATTCTGATCCTTTTCTTCACCAGCTAGGATTATTGTCCACTGTGCCGTTGGAGTGAGCAGGTCTGCCTCCCTTGTCCTGGCCTATCTAATGATCCACCACCATTACTCCCTGCTGGATGCCATCAATAAGATGAAAGAGCGCAGGTGGATTTTCCCAAACAGAGGATTCCTGAAACAGCTCCGTGCGTTGGATATGAAATTACGCAAGACATCATGAACAGATCAAATGAACAAACGCTGCACCCTAACCACAGTCATGTTAAGATATCTAACCTTGTACAATGAAGAAAGTATCACGTTTTTTGATCTAGTATTGAGTCTTAAACAAGTACAAATATCTGTCAAATGAGTGAGTGATAATTTCACTTCAAACAACTTATATATATAGTATAGTATATAGTAAGTATATATTCCTGATACTGGTACAGTGTTACATCTGCAATGTTCTGCCCTGTTTCGAGATTTTGACTCTTATTTCTTGAAACAAGTAAAACTGCACTGGAAATAAGTGTGGTTATCTCACCCCCTTGGCACAATTTGGCACTTGTTAGAGAAAAGTAAGATTTTCAGACTGAATATAAGACTAAATTAATTGCTGGGTGCAGCTAACAGCACAGCCTACTCTCTTTCCTCTCCATGTCATTTGCTTTCATCAGACGTTTTGCTTTTAGCAGTCACAGCGATGAGCTCGCTGCATGAGACATCATTTCTGTTCCATAAAGGCTGTATTACAGTGTGTTGTCTGGCGTCTAGTATAAGCAGTGCACTTAAACATTTGTCCATAATTACATCCAATTATCGCTGCTTATCGGATGATTCATCTCTGTTTGAGGTTTATTAAATTAGAGTCCCACAGTGGTGTGAAACACACAGGGCCTGGCTGCAGTGTTTGTTGTTATGCCCTCTGCATGAGTAAGACTACACGCTAGGCTAAGCACTAAATTGGGTAACTGTCCAGTGGCAGCAGATAAACACCTGCTCGTACAGATCATCCCGAGCAGGAGTCGACAGTAGCTGCTTCAATATAACAAACGTTTGGAATAGTAACTGATGCAAGAGGAGGATTTTCAGTTACAATGTCAGCCCTGAAAGACAAGAGAAAAGAGTACCTAACTGTGAAGGACCTGCAGAAGGTTTTGGACTCATGCGCACTACAGCTAAATCAAGTTGATGAGGTTTGGCCCAACATATACATAGGGAATGTGTAAGTATGCATTTTATCTAAATTGATGCCATGTACTGAGTTTGCTGTTTATGGAAATGTGAATCCATGCCATATACATCTAATGTCATATGCACAGAAAGGTCATATTACATAACTATACTGCAGACAAACATTATATTCAAATGTTTTATTCTGGCATGAAATGTGCTGTCATGCTTCCCAGCTTCACAACTGTTTTGAACCTGTTTTCTTTGTCTTGCTATAGGGCAATCGCCCAAAACAGGACCGCCTTGCAGAAATTAGGCATAACTCATGTATTAAATGCTGCTCACTCCAAGCGGGGCAGCGTAGGGGACCAACGCTTTTATGGCAACGACTTTGTGTACTGTGGCATTCCAGCAGACGACTCTACCCACTTTGATCTGGATGTATACTTTCAGTCTGCTGCAGATTTCATTCATAAAGCCCTGAAATCCCCTGATGGTAAGACTCCTCGAGGCTCCCCTCTAATATGCAGTAATATCTGAATTATTTCAATGACTGTGCAGGGAGTGATTCAACGATTGTGTAACTCAATAGGTATAAAGAGGTCTGTTTGAGTAATTTGATGCAAAACATGTCAGTTTTTTCATTTCAATTTCCTGCACACCACATCATACCCTTCATGTTACTTCATAAATCTTTAATAAACCCGTTCATTCAACTTCCTAGTGTCCCCATGCTGTCTTTTCAAAGTCACCTGTCATCACAATACCCTGCACACCTTGTAATGGTATAGAATTGTATGACAAGAATACCTTAATTTCACCAAGCAGTAATAATAAGGGTCTTACCTGGCAGAATTTAAGTCTATAATGTGACCACGGCTCCTTTCAGAGTAGCTATCAAGCAGAGGACAGGATGGGATTAAAGTGACAGTCGGGCCGAGTCTGCAAAGGGACCATAAGTGAACAAAGGAAACTAAATGAATTGTGGACACTATTTTTAGATCACAGCGGGCGAAAAGAAGGGCCACGGTTTGAGACGGGCAGTCATGTATGATATTAATAAGATGGAGGGCTCTCACTAATCCCTCCTTCACCTCTCTCTCCTTCATCTTTTCTATTCTTCAGGGAAGGTTCTGGTGCACTGCATCATGGGAATGAGCCGGTCATCTACCTTGGTGCTGGCGTACCTCATGATTTACCATCACATCCCCCTCAAACGGGCCCTCCAGAAAGTGATCCAAAAGAGACCCATCTACCCCAATAGGAACTTCCTGGCTTTGCTGTTGGATCTAGATCTTCAGCAGACAAGAAAAAAGAAAACGTGTCAGCTGCTGTGATGATGCAGATTTCATACTTTTTTTATGTGGAAGTTTTTGGAAGCAGCAGTGTTGAATGTTTTACCAAAATGCAGTTTGGTCGCAAAACAAACGTGAACTGTGAATGAAGAATGAACAGTGAATGATAAGGATGAGGGGATTTGATGATTCAGTCTGTTCTTCAGCATCTCATTTTGTATTGCAGCAAAATGGACCAAATGTTATAAAGAAAATACTTGAAAATGAAAAGATTAATGTACAGTAACTCAAACTAGGACAGCCACTTACTTTATCTTAGAATGGGAATCAATGTACAGCATCTCACTTTTTCTCAAACTAGCTTAAACAATTGAGCGCCTCTATAATTCAGTTCTAAGTCTTAAACACTGCAGATTATTGTTCGAAGGGATTATTAAAATGTATTGATCTTTTTAAAAAATGAGAAAAAACGCGTCTTTTTCTGCATTCTTTCACCAAATCAGTAATATACAAAACCAAGATAGATCAGAAAACTGGATACAGATGTCACCCAGTGTACAAGTGTGCTGTGGATATGAACATATTTCTGTCTTTGTAAATATTGTGGCAGATACAAGCACAAGTTGCACCTCTGACATAACTCTCTTGCTATTGAAAAGTCAGTGTCCTATCCCACTCCTGTCCTGGTAGCTTGGATAACCTTTGAGGAATGCAGAAGATGATGCCAGAATTATTTTGAGCTGCAATTCAGATGTTAAAATAGCAAAAAAGGTTGTGGGGTCGATTACCGAGGAGAACGCAGACAGTTTTGCTGTCGACCTACATGTGGCTCTTGCAAGAGAGACCTTTACAAGCGACGTTTCCATCCAAGGCAAGTGTACTTACAATGTAATTCTTGTTGGAGATATAAGCCCATGTTGCACAGTATTTATTAGTATGTACATTGTATATAAAGTACAGTGTATACATTTACATATGAACTGAATACGTTCATTTGCAAGGTTTATGAAGCTCTTTTATAAATAAGTATGTACTTTGATGATATTGCATTGCATGATAGATTACCCACTTTTTTTCTTTCATTAATTTGCCCACAAATCCAGACAAACCACATCCGCAAGGCTGAAGAGGGAACTGTAATTCATAAAGCCAGCAAAAGGCCCGGAGGAGGTAAAAAAGCCATTTTTACTTGCCCTCCATGTTAACCGTGGGCACTTTCCCATACATAGCATCTTTAATTACACAGAAGTGGAGCAGGAAGGACAGGTTAGCCTGAGGGGGGGAGGCTATGAAAGCAGTGCTGCAGCTCAACATGTGCACCAGGGAAATCAGTTCTCTGTCCTGACTGTGGGAGGGAGGAAAGGGTTGTACTTATAGATCAATGAAGAGAAAGAAACGCCTCCAGGTACTCCAGGCACATGTTGTACTTGACAGAGATACTCTTTACTGCGCCTTCATGCAAACACAAACACATGCATGGAGTGCATGGAGCATATGCTTGGTTAAATGTAGGGTTTCTTGCTAACATGTGTTTGCAAGAATATCTTGCATGTATATCATGTATATCTTGCTAATGCATTTGCAAAAAAAGGACACACAAGCATGCATGTACCTATACATGTGTGTTTAAAGCCCTTCAGAGATGGATAAAGCCATCAAGATGTTTGAGTGCATCTCCATATGCCATGACAGCTTTTCAAAAGGTCACTGAAACAGATTTGGTCTCAATGACTCATCCCTATGGACACGACAATAACCCACTTGTGAGTGGCACATTATGTCTCCATACACCCGCAGACAACAAATACTGTAGGCAACTGAACCGCCATCGGTTTCTTTACAAAGACAACGCATACACAACATTTGTATGGTCCCAGCCTAGAGCACAATCACGAAGCTACCTAAATAGATGCAAATGTATACAGCAGTATGCATACTGTAGTATAAGCCTCACCAATACCCAGTGTGTAAACTGTAAATACACAGGTTGGGCTTGCCTGGAGGGAATAAAAAGCTGATGTTTAAAGCAAATAGACACATTTACCCAGTTACTAAATACAGGCATAAAACAAATAAGACTATCATGATGTATTTTCACAATTATGTATTCTGGTGGTCTTTACTAGTGTGGAGGGCCTTTCTTGGCATGATGTAGTAATAATCATACAGAAATCAACATCTTCAAATACAACAATTCAAAGTAATCACTTTCAACTCACGCTGTATTTCTCTAGAGTGACTAAATTGCAATATGCTGTGCTTATATGTGGCAGGTTGTAGAGCCAGAAGGTGGAGTATCCAGACATGCCCAGGGGCATCAGTTGCTTGACCAGCCCTGAGGGGGCAGGAAGCAGGTACGAGACACCCCCAGCTTCAGAGCTCCAGAGGCTGATGTGGACAAAGAAAGGGACCAGTGGTCACCTGGATGAGGTCCAGCCCAGGATCTATATAGGAGACATGTGAGACCATTTATCATCTTTAAAGAGGCATTAAGCAATCTATGACCTCTATTGACCTCTATCAGTGGCCAGTAGGAAGAGCAGTTCAAATGCTAGTAGGTGAGGATTGGGAGAGTCTTGAAATTACAAGTTTTGTTCCAAAAATGGGCAAAAAGTGAGCTCTGATAACCAGATATTTCAGCACCTGGAAAAGTAATCGTTGAGGTATACCTCTTCCTAAACGTACCCCAACTGACAGATAGTTATGCTTTTGTCATTAGGTATGCAGCCAAAGACAAGAGGACACTCCAGGCACATCACATCACCCATGTACTTAACGCCGCTGATGGGAAGTTCAACGTTAACACGGGGGCCAGCTTCTACAGAGACACAAACATCACTTATCACGGAGTGGAGGCGTTTGACATGTCAACCTTTAACTTGAGTCCCTTCTTTTACCCAGCGGCCAATTTCATCAAGAACGCTTTGAGCTCGCCCACAGGTGAGGAATCGTCACCGTTCACAAGTTGTTGCTCATCATTTTTTGAACATTAACTTTGAGAAGAGAGTTTCTCTGTAAGAATTTGCCAGTCAATTCCCATTACAGCATCCCCTAGTTGTAATAGTCATTAAAATGCAAATCAAACACTAAACATAATATCAAGCTAATATCTTTTCCCCACGGTAATCTTCTCATAAGCTCAGACCTTGGACAGGAAAATTGGTTTTAAATGGATTGCCCTGGCAATTTGTAAGCAACACTTTCATTGGACATGGAAATTACACAATTATGTTTGTGGCCTGGGCTGCTCCTGTTATGCAAAGTGAAGGCGGTATCTGACATGACAGTAATAAGATGAGGCCTCCTCCTTCACATGCTGGCTGATCGGGGGCTCCAGTGTGTGGCGGGGCCTACAGTAATCCCCAGTAGAAATACACAGCCACCAAGACAGTTCAATTACGCGCTCCTCTGCGCCCTAATCCTCAGGCATGATAAGGAACCAGGGATTACCGTGTGTGGAAACATTTGTTGGAACATTGTTGAAAACTTTTAGTCAGTAGTTAGAAGTACTCCACGCTATATGTGCAGGCTTTTAATCCACGACAGAGTAACAAATTAGACAGTTGGAATAACGTTAACAACAATAATCCATTGGTTGTTCTTGAAATGAAACGTGGAGCTGCTAGGGAGCGGGTGAGCTCTAGGCCGAGACACCCGGACGAGGTGAAACCCTGATGAGTTTTGTTTCGACTGATTGCCAGGTAAAGTGTTTGTCCATTGTGCGATGGGTCTAAGCCGCTCGTCCACCCTGGTCCTGGCCTACCTGATGATCCACGAGGACATGACCCTGGTGGAGGCAATCAAAGCTGTCAGTGCCAACAGGAACATCTCCCCTAACAACGGCTTCCTGGAACAGCTCCGAAAGCTGGACAACCAGCTCCACTGCCAGGGACGATGACGAGGACCTGCAGTCTCAAAAGATGGAGTGGAGATACCAAAAAACAATCCATGAATCCATAACTTTGGATTACCACGCTGCCCTCCTGTCACTATCTGGTACAGAAGTAGATTCCATGTGTAAATACACCGTATGAAGTAAATAAAGTAGTTGATGATGCTTTATAATGGTGTGATTCAATTACACTATTACATCTGGAAACACTGGTGTGGTTCTATAGTATAAGTTGTCACAACACAGCAGTGGCTTCTGTCAGAGTCAACTGAGGAATAAATAGCCCAGACATACTCAGCTGTGCCCTTCCAACAGAGCACAGCCTTTGAACACTGATATTTCCTAGCTCAGATGTAAAACTACAAGCTACAGTACCCCGATAAGGTTCAAGTTTCCTGTAGTTCCTTTCCTAAAACCTACAGGAAGCAGACTGAGAACTGCAAAATAGTTTAAAAGGACTTTTTCAAACCAGGCGAATCAAAAAGAGCATTTTGGTAACTGGTAAGCTTTTGTGCAGTTTGGTATATGTTGCTATAATTATACAATATGGTTAAGAGCAATGTGAAGGAACCAGAAATGAACCAAGAGGAGGAACCAGGATATCAGACACCACCCACCTGCGATCTGCTCAGCCTTCTGCTGAAGAACAGACGGCCCACTGGTGCTGTCAATGAGGTTTGGCCCAACCTCTACATTGGAGATGCGTAAGTGACATTCTCACTTCAGAGTTCAGCTGCAATATGGTAATTTGAATGTGACACTGTTGCTGCAAAGAAGATCTGTATAAGGCTAATTAATGGAAAATGCATTTGAAATCTGTATGTTTGAGTCACCACAGAAGCATTTGGGGAAATGTGTTTACAGATCTTGCCGCAGGGGAACAAACTCAGCATTCTGTTCCTATGAAATAATATTCCATGTCTCTTGTGGCATTTACAGAGCTACTGCTCAGGATAAATGCCTCTTAGTGGATCTGGGAATAACACATGTGGTGAATGCTGCTGATGGGCCACAGCACATTGACACCGGGCCATGTTTCTACAAAGACACCAACATACTCTATCATGGAGTAGAAGCAACAGACCATAAAGATTTTGACTTGAGCCCCTTCTTCACTGGGAGTGCCGATTTCATTCACAGTGCTCTGGTCCAAAAAGGTACAGGGACAGCTACATTCTGCTAGTTGTTATGAGCTATATGAGCTACAGACTACAACGCTTGTAGAAACTGCTGACACTTCAGGTGATTTTGTGTATTGTCTATGCAGGTAAGGTGCTTGTCCACTGTGCACGGGGAATCAGCCGGTCAGCTACTCTTGCATTAGCCTTCCTCATGATCAAAGAGAGACTTTCCCTCGTGGAGGCTATCAGGGCTGTTTGCAAGCACAGAAACATTCTCCCAAATGTTGGATTTCTGAACCAACTCTGTCATCTGGACTCGTCCTTGGCCCTGCAGAGGAGAGGGAAGTAGTATTGTGGGGCGGAGATGAGACTGATGCAGTGAAATGCTTGTTCATGGGAATGTGAAGATATAAAATATAGTACAATCAATATCACAACAAATTTCTGAATTTTGTTTCTGCTTGTTGGAGCCATTCAAACACATGTAATGCAACAGACAAAACCCCTCCTGTACTTGAACAACACAAAGCCAGTGTATATCTATAAATAAACAATGCTCCACTTATTTATTCACTTTTCTCCAAATACTGTGTCTAAACTGCTGAAATCTAGTGCCGAACTGTTAAAACCATGATGTCTTAAGAGGCTTGATACAAGATGACAGAAATCTGCCAGCATAGTTCTGAGCGTGTATACAGATTCAGGTCAGACTTTGAAAAGAGATGAAACACTGAAGCCATCTTAATAAGAAATGCTCTCCAGAGCACACTGAGAGAGACAGATGCTGTCAAAATAAAAGGAATTGGATATCACAGGTCTAATGATTTCACTGTCGGAATGAATGATGGCAGACTATAAAGACATTAGGGGAAAATAAAGGACTCTGATGGTGTGAAAACTCTGTCTGACATGTTGCTAGCTTCATACAGCCACTCTGCAATACAGTCATCATCACACGTTCACTTTGGGGGCTTGCAATTACAGTAGATCAGTGAATGGACCGTGCATATCATATGACAGAGAATCAAAGACATTGTGAAAACCTCATCTGTCTAACAGTCTGACACATTTCAGTTCTTTTTGCCCCCCAAGAGGCCCAAGAAGCTGCAGAACACCCTTAACGGGTATTGTGAAGCAGTTACAGAGCGGTGGAAGGTTTCTCCTGGAGTCTAAGATATGCAGAAAGGCTGACACAATTTTAAGGAGTCGCTCATATGGCTGAGCAGAAGCTTGGAATGCCCTGTTCACTCCAGTGAATATGGGTATCCTTTGGCAAGTGCTAAGTTTGGATAAGCACGGCTTCCTGCCAGCAGCAGAGATTAAAGTTGTGTGTTTAGAAGTGGATGGCAGGGACTGGGTGGAAGTTTTCCCCACAGGCAGGGAACTCGGCAGCTAAGGTCAGGGGGGCTGCCACATCACAGCCCTATAAATATCCCCTCCTATTGATGCCTGTTACAGACCAGTTATACAATCTGCCCCCACTCACGCCTGCCAGAATTAAACCTTAACCTTTTTAAGGACTGCTTGACAACATGTTAAGAAAAGGAGTCAACCAAATTCTCTGTCTAAGGATTTCAATCTCTCGGTGAGTTGTTCTCTGTCTGAAAGCATTGGTAATGCATGAGAAGAACATGTCAAAATTGTACTTTAATTGAAACATGTCATTGTATATGGAAAAAAATAGTGGTGCGCCACAGAAACAAAAGGGACTGTAGCAAACCAAACCAGTGTGTTTTCCCCCCTCAAGGTAAGGTATCACAGAACGCTACAGTGAGAAAATGGCTTCTCACATGTCAAAGACTGGCACGGAGAAACATGTTGCAAAGGCAGCAGAGGCATCTACTCCTGTGGATGAATATGTCACGCCTGGGGGCTACGAGCTGGAGAAAATCCTTAACCGTGGGAGTGTGGCGTACACTCACATCAACGAGGTCTGGCCTAATGTCTACATCGGAGATGAGTGAGTAAGATAGTAAAGAGCCTCATGACCTTGACTGAATAAAACACAATAGCTGATCAAAATTACAATACTTCACACTATCTTACAGGGAGACTGCAAAAGACAAGTATAATCTCCGGAAGTTGGGCATGACACATATCTTAAATGCAGCAGAGGGGACATGGAACAACGTGGATACAGGAGCTGATTATTACAGTGACATGGACATCATCTACTATGGCGTGGTAGCGGAAGACGTTGCCACCTTTGACCTCAGCCAGTACTTCTTCTCTGCTGCACAATTCATTGATGAAACACTAAGCAATCCTCAGAGTAAGCAGAGTAACCAAAATATATGCATACAAAAGTGTAACATAACAGTTTCTTGATTCAGCTGTTATTTACGCATCTACAGATAACCTCCTGGTGCACTGCGTCATGGGAAGAAGTCGGTCCGCCACCCTTTTTCTGGCCTACCTAATGATCTGCAAGAACATGACGGTGGTCGACGCCATCGACCACGTGAAAAGACGGAGACGGATCATACCCAACTGGGGCTTCTTGAAACAACTTCGACAGCTCGACACGCAGCTCCTGGAAGAAAGGAGAGGCTCCACAGATGAGACGACGCGATGAGACAAAAGATGACCATGACAAGTGTAAAACATGACGCACCCCATAGGAAGCATTTAATTTGGATCAATTCCACAAATACTGTATGTGCACAGAGATGATAGGCTAACAGATCGGTAATAAGAAGTAACACGGCTTCCTTTATTACTTCTGTAGCAAAAAAACTGAACTGCTTGCATTACTATAGATTCAAAATATATCTTGTTAATGAAGCACAGAACTTTTTCAAGGGGATAAAGGCTTTCAACATTTGTGAAAATTGCCTCTGGCCAGTTGACGTTTTAAATCACAGGAGCAGAATCATGTACATGGTCAATCATAATTTATTCTTATGCTAAAATGTACAGCATTTTAAGTGACTGACAAAGGAGAAAAGTCATAAATACAAGAATGTCATTCTGTCCAATTTTTGTGCACATAGCCAGATATTTCCCCCCTGTTCTCACCAGCAACTCTGTACAGGTACAAAGGCTACAAAAGAGCAATATAAACAAAAACACAAGTACAAGTTGCGTTTTACATGCAATCCATTAGCTTAGTTTGGTCTATTCACAGGCTCTACTCTTCTACACTTCGGTAAAATATAAATTCAACATTTTATAAAGATAGAAAACAAATCTACAGATGGAATGAAAATGTAACTTTAAAGGCATTATGTAAAATATCAACTTTGGACTAAATTTATATTTTCTTTATTGTTATTCATTATTATAATCATTTAGTTCTTTTTAAATTCTGTCACACTTCCGGACACTTTGAAATGTTTTAGAATTGTCAGGGTACAAACACTGAGATATGCTTTGTTATTTTGACAGAAGTCCGTCTGCTTTATAAAACAGAAAGCTGCCTCAAGGAGATCTGTTACAAAAGACTTCAGAATTATACATACATATGCAATAAAACCTCTCAAACAGAACAGAAAACATGACGAAGTTTACATTTTTTACATTAGAATTAACAAAATATAGTTTCATCTTTCTCCCTGTGGAGGGAAACCTAATAAAGGCCAGATATCTTTAAAATGGCTTGCTATTAAGCACAACACTTGTACAGTACTACTCAATGCACTGTCACTAACAGAGACTGAAGCATGCTAGTTATCACTTTACAAAATAAGTACAATAATTTAAATATACAAAGGCATGAGTATAGTACAAACTAATTGTCAGCACTGTTAGACAGGTACACTGAACAGGTTCAAACAGCCACTAACTCCACTTGTAGCAGGCACATTAAATGGCTTCATTTGAGGCTGCTACACAACTGCAATACCACTGATGAAATCTCTACCTCCGAGGTCTGGACCCACCTGCTCTAAAGACACATCAGAGACACTAACACTAATTAAACAGATTTTCATCGTAATGATGTAAGGCTTCCCATCTGGAGGAACAAAAATACTTAATACATAGCTTCAAAATTTACTCATTGATGAAAATTTTTGCATTCTTTCCAAGTGCTGCTGGTTTTTAAGTAATAAACAATGATAACAAAAGACACTAACAAAAAAGGCCAAATCTGTGCATTTTGAAATAGTCAAATGCACATGAGAAGAACCAGCCCAGTCCAACTGAGAGTTACCGCCTGATGAAAGGCCCTTTAAGGGACTGCTTGGACATGCCTGTGTTCATGTAGCCATGGTGACCAGCTGGAGTGTACACCATGTTGCCATGTGGTGGAGCCTGCATGGGCTGCTGGGGGTATGGCTGTGTTCCCATCATGCCCATCTGCATAGAGTACTGGGGCGACTGGTTCATATAGGCATGGTTGCCATGGTAGCCACTGTTCATCATGGGCTGGCTCATGCTGTAGCCATTCATGGCATTGAGGGAGGGCATGTTCATGGAGTTAACATTGTAGGCTGGTGCCGGCATGATGTTTACGCTCATGTTCATGCGCGGCATGGCTGCCAGCGTCCTGGAAGGCGCCTGCATTGCCACAGTCTGGGGCGGCCGGGCGTACATCTGTTGCTGGTGGTGGGACAGCGGGGTTGACTTGGAGCGCATGGAGATGTGGCTCTTGGAGGCCATCTGAGTCTGTATCCTTTGGGAGGGGGGGATGCCCATGTTGCGCTGCAGCATCATGGGGGGCGGGGAGCTGAGGTTAGGGGGCGGGTTCATAGTGGCCTGCACCTGGGAGTTGGAGACCCTGTGTGGGGACTGGGACAAAGATACCAGGCCAGAGTGCTGCGATGACAGGGAAGGACTGTTTGCATAAGATGTGATGGGGTGTGAGGCCGAGTGGTTGAAAGGCAGCGAGTGAGGGTGGTCAGTGTGGATCAGTGTGTTGGTGAGCTGCTGCAGTTTGGCCAGACTGAAGGTGGCAGAGGGCTGAGAGTAGTGCCCACTGCCATATTCCCCCTGGTGGTTCATCCTCTCATAGATAGCAAGGTTTGGGTTGCCAGATTCAGGAATGTCTGCCAGCTGCATGGGGGTGGCAAAGTTGGTGGGCATGCCACACTGTGCCATAGGCTGCTGCTGGCTGTGTTGACTGTGTTGATTGTGAAGGCTATGCTGAGCATGCTGATTGTGCTGGCTGAGCTGATTGTGCTGGAGGTGATGATTGTGATGGTGACTATGCTGGTTGAGGGGATTGTGTTGACTGTGCTGACTAAGCTGATTGTGTGGACCGTGCTGATTGTGTTGGCTATGCTGATTGTGTGGGCCATGCCTGCTGTGGGGGTTGTGTTGACTATGTTGACTATGTTGGCTGCGCTGGCTGTGTTGACTGTGCTGGCTGTTGCTCGGGGGCCTCTCCACCACCACGCAACCCTGGGGCGACTTGACGTTGCAGTGCTGTGGTGAACTCAGGCTGTTCTGCTGAATCATGCCACAGCTGCCTGGGTTGACAGCAGCCATTTGCTGGCTCACGGCGCAGCTGCTCTGGGCCAGGCCACTGGGGGGAATGCTGCCATAGGAGCAGCTGTTCTGGGAGGGGCCTGCCCCACAGATGCTCCCCCCCATGGTGGAATCGTAGCTGCTGGGGTTCTCATAATTTTCTGTGGTGCTCTCGATGCTCCCCAGGTCACTGAATCCACTGTCCACCACCTGCTGCGAGTGGTCTGACACTGATGGCACGTCCATCATGGGGCTAGTTTCCATGTTGTGGAGTGAGGGTACCGAGATGGCGCTGTGGTCTGGGCTGATCTGGGTGTAGCCACTCTCCAGGATGGAAACAGCGGGGCTGTTGACAGAGCGTACCGACTGGCTGGGATGGGAGTGCGCTGAGGAAAGGGGACTGCTGTGGTCGGACTGGGGGCAATCGTCCATGGAGGTGAGCTGGGGGCTCTGGGCCACATGGGCATAGCTCTGGAGGCTCCTGCAGGCCTCCTGGCTCTCCACACAATCCTGGAACACACTCTCTCGCTCAGTCTCCTGGGTTAGGGACTGAACAGCCTGGGCTGTTTCAGAGTCAATGTCTGGGCAGATTGGCGGATCTTCCCTCAGTACGGGACTGAGTGCTGGCCTCTCTAATGGCTGAGGAGGCAGATGATTGGGACCAGGACTGGGAGTGCTCTCCTCCTCTGACTCAGAATCCACAGGGTTATCAGAGTCTACGGCTGCTACTGAAGCGTCTGCTACTGCTGCTGCTGCTGTTGTTGCTACTGCCGCTTCTGTCATCACATCCTGGATGCTGTCTGCAGTGCTGTCTGGTAGCTCTTCACTACAAGGTACTGTAGAAACCTGCTGACTCAGCTCAGAGTCATTGTCTTCTTTAGGATCTAAAAAAGGTGATGTGCATTCAGGTACTTCTTTCAAACTGGATTCTAGCTCTGCCTTGCTGTTGTCAGGCTCTGCCATGTTGATGTGACTGTCATCTTCATCGTCTGCATCCTGATCCTCAATGTGACTCCTATGCTCTTCCTCCTCATCCTCTTCGTCATTCTCCAGTAATACGGCGCCCTCAGTGCTATGTTTCATGTCTTTGGCTGGGGAGTCCTGCTCGTGTTCACTTTCCTGTGTGTCGTCCTCAGGTGGCTCTGGGGACGCGTCTCTGTCCTCTTGCCTGGGGGACATGGCAGCAGGAGAGCCGACGGGAGAGCACACCGGAGAAGCCATGGGGGAGCCCTCAGGGGAGCTCATCTTATGGGAGCCATGGTTGACAGGACTTTGGAGCTCAGAGGAGAGCCTCTCTAGTGTTGTATCTGGGCTTGCCGTGTCTCTGCCGGCTTTGCTGCCCTCATCTGCGCTGAGAGGGTCCGGGTCTGGCTCCACTTTTGGCTCTTCAGTTTGGATATGGTGCTGCTCAGCCTCCATAGGAGTTTCAGGGGGAGTGTAAAGGTTGAGCTTGAAGCCCATCTTCCGTTCATTCTTCAGCCTCCATTTGGGAGGGCCCCGTTTCACTCCTTTCGGCCAGCCTTTCTTCCGTTTCACTGGACGTGGTCTGCTGGGTCTCTTGGAGAGCAGATCAGCTCCTAAAATGCCAAAAATAAAACAAATTATTTTAACAGACATATTTATAGAACAAATTGTTAATGACAAATGAAGCAGCACCTTGAAGGGAAAAAAAGATGCCTATTTTGATGCTGAATGGAACCAATAGCCAAGATGTAAATACCTTCATTCCAGTGTTCAAGATTGTCTTTCTGTATATTTTTCTCCAGCCTCGGGCGACCCCTCCGGCGTTTCACTGTTATAATTGGTGTCTTCTCCTCCTCCTCCTCCTCCTCCTCATCCTCGTCCTCCTCCTCCTCTTCTTCCATTTCACCTACTCTGCAGGTGCGCTCCAGCAAAGGCATAGGGCGCTCATCATCCCCAGAGTTATCGAAAGGCTCGTTCAGCACCTCTGTTGTCTCAGAAATGGTTTCTGTCGTTACACTGCTATTTATTCGTTTTCTCTTACGCCCTCTCTTCTTGAGCACAATGGTTCTCTGAAAAACAGACAAAACAAGAAACAATAAACAATGAATGTGGAGTAAAACCTCCATCAAACCAGGGCACTAGTTGGACGACCTCTACGAGGATAAAGGAAATCCATTCAGGCTTTTGTGCTAAATGTAAAATGGTAAAACCACACTGTGAGCCTAAATGTTTGAGCAATGCATTCCCACAGATGAGGCCAGCCTGGTGTGGAAAACCACAAATGAGACAGGCCGAGTAAGCTAAAACCACAGTCCATATTCTGCATTCTCCAGTGTTTCCCACTGGCTGCCTACTACAGATATCACCCATTCTTCACTCCAAATCGTTTACAAGAAAAATGTGATATCAATACTGTAACTAATGCACTAAATTAACGGCAACACCTATTCTTTGCTATTCTTTCCTGGATTCCATACTGTTATCGTTGAACAGCCTCCCTGACATTAGCCAGCAGGCTGTAATATTATCTCCAGCACAAGGGGGCAGTGCCTTATAGACAGAACAGATGTGAGCAGCACAGAAGAGGGCAGTAAATTAACCATGACCATTGACAATGGTACAAGGTTTAGCCTGCACAGTCTCGACACCAGCAGTGAAAACACAATCTATTATCTACAGCTGCAGGCCCACAGGGAGGCTCCAGATGACAGTGAACCCTCCACTGAATTCATGAATATTTATCAAGCCCTTCAATCTCACCCGAGTACACAACATGTTCCCTAATGATGGAAAATATCTAATGATGTAAATTCAATTCCACTTCGTCCTAGAATAATACTCCAGACAATCAATGAAATAATCCCACTGGGGAAATCGCTGACTTGTGGTGATGCAACTGCCGAAGCCAGAAAGGGAATATGATTCACATCAACCAACAAAAACAGTCACCTTTCTCTTGGCTGCGAGCATTGCATGGGCTTTTGTCAGGATGGGCGGTGAGCCATCGGAGTCATCATCATCTTCGTCATCCTCGCTCGCGTCCTCTGAGTCCTGAAGGCCCCTGTCCCAGGAGGGTGCGACGCGGCGCTCATAGGTCCTGTAGGGAACCTTGCAGTGGACCTTAGTGGGAGGATGTCGGCTACCGTGAGTCATCATGTAGCCCTCTCTCTCCTCCTTCTCCCAGCAACTCGCCTGCTCCTTCAGCCGCTCAGCCTGGTAATTAAACAGACAAGACGCATTATCTCTGGGAAAGACGCACGCATGGCTCCAACATCTGAGCAACGAGGCTAATGGGGAAACAAGAGATTGGAATTAACATCATGACAAATGAATCACCACAGGTTTCTCCTGATAATAAGAGCAGCCTCTTGATTGGATGTTTGCCGGTCGTGGAGGAAACATTTCTGTTAAGCAACCATGGAGCGATTGCATTTCATGGAATATTTAGTGCTATCAATTATGTAGCAAACTGATTTAGGGTAATTTTGCACGACATTAAATGCCTACTGACAGTGAGTATGCTTTGCCCATTAATGGCCTCTATTTGAAATCCCCAGCTAATCAAACAGACATCAAACAACAGCATCCCAGGCAATTGTACACAAATAACATGATCCCTAGTCTCCAACTGAGTAGCAGGCACCAGTTTCTCCAGCTTAACAAGGGAACATACATCCATCTCTGCCTCCCTCTCCTCCTCAGACAGGACGGCGTTGAGGGTTGTGACAGGTGTCCAGCGGAGGACGTCGGGGTCCACTTCGTTCCGACGCGGGTTCGCTCGCAGCCTCTCCATGTGCCTGTGGATCAATCGCTCTCTTCTGACCACCACAATCCTAGGTCACACCAAGAAACAACCATGAGTACATGTCCAGTAAAAGAAAGAAGCGCTAGTCATGAAGATGATGTGTGCTTAAATACGAGCATACAGACGGGCTCTTTGGGATAGCAGGTGCTCTGCGTCCTTGGGGGTGCTTAACCTGACTTACTTCTGTCAATATTCAGCAGCATTAATGGATACGCTGTTAAAAATACCCACTGGCCTGGATAAGTCAGACAGCGTGCAGAAGCGGCAGCACGGGCTGGAGGAGACTGTGGCTTGGAAACTGACCTGCCATCCTGTCTGTCAATCATGCCGAGCTGCTGGAGAGTAGCGGCGATGTCATGCGGACACATCCCAGTGGCCCTGCTTATTCCTTTAACGCTGATGTGTTTATCTGGGTGCTTATAAAGGTACTCCAGTATGACACTTTTCCAATATGCCAGGTAGGATAAGCGACCCAGATCTGACAGCGGCTTCTCCGGGGAGCCGGCTTGTCCTTCTTGCCTGGTGAGAAGGTAACCTAAAAAGACACAATTCAAACACAAACAAAATGCTTTAGTCAAGCCAGTGGCTGCTGGATTATTTCAGATTGCAATTCAATTTCGCCATCCCCTATGAATTACATATTCATGTAAGGATGTGACATGAAACCCTGGTTGGGATTTCACCCGCAAATAGTATAAAAGGGAGGTGAGGCAATCCGTTTTCCTCTCCTTCAACCGCTATCAGAGGCTATGATACATGCTGGCAAGGGCAATAAAGGAGGTTGAAAGAGGGGAGAAAAGAGGAAACAAAGCTACAGAACAAAGCAGAGAAGCAGCTGGATGTCATTGCTCACAAGAGGCTGCACTTATAGAGAAATAATGAACCAAAAAAAAACTAATACTAAACGGTATCTGTGTGTAATTAGTTTTATAGCAGCCCTGTCAAGGGTCATCCATTATGAGCAGCATGAAATTAATTAATGCCTTTTAATGTGTGCCCACTACCGAGAACCAAACAAGCAAATCTAATCACCAAACACTGAACACATAATATTTCAATAATCATGACAATATTCATTACCAAACCTGAGAAGAGAAGCCAACGATAACAAACACAGAGCAATGAATATTCAAATAAACTTATTAGAAAAGTCATATTTCATTCCACGCCATTTTACAAGTACATTACCATTAATAAAACAAAACAAAAGAGCTACTCTTAATCTGTTGAATTATGATTTGAAAGGGGACATTTTTCACACTGGCAACCACTAATGCTCTCCTCTCAGAGATACCTGAGACAAAGTGTTCCTCTAATACAATCCAATATAACAGAAAATCTTAATCTAAACAACTTCCAGCTCCAAAGCTACATTTTCCAATAAAGCCTTCAAAGAGCTCAGAACTCAGCTGTGTTCAATCTCCCTTAATCCCTGTCTTTGTTATCAGCACACTCTCAATATCACAGATCCCCTCGCATCTCTGTCTCAATGGCTCCCAAAGTGAACAGGAAATCAAATGCTCCATTACCGCTCGCCCTCCCTTCGCTCTCCCCTTTTCTCCCTCTTCCTCACACACACACACAACATCGGCGAACAGAAACCCCTTGAACTAATAAAAGTGCTATGATGACAAAACTGGCCAACTCCGCTGCCTAAACACAGAAACCCACTCAAAGCAGCACTTGTTTTCATAAGTGGACCGCAATATTACATGTGTTGCAAAACATAAGAACCAAATCAGCCTCAATACCTCAACAGAATTCAGAGGTGGGAAACAGGGGCACTTTCAACAAAATACTTCCTGAGGTAATTCGAAGGCCAATACTTATGGCCATCAAATGATAATGTATGCGGAAAGAATCTTACAATTTTCTCATTCCTAATCATACTGTATGTGATTGCTTAAGTACTGTACACGAACGCTCTTGATTTAGTCACTTCAAAGCCTCAACCAAATAACAGTACCTTGCCACAAGCCACAGATTCACCCCGTAATCGGAAATTCTTTGTAAAGATCTAGAAAAAAAATCATTTCGGTAGTCTAAAACGCATTAAGGAACTTACTGAAATCAATAAGGAACCTTCCAAATCCTTGCCTTTGGTACTGAGGCATGATCATTATGCAGGAGACATTGTACTTCTGCTGGCAAAGCTTTTCCTGAGGGAAGGAGAAACAGATCAAGTATGTCAGAGCTCTGCTGAAGCTGGCAATTTACTGCAACTGCCATTGTCCTTGTCTAAAGAGTGTGTGCCCGCGTGCGTCCACCCACACACACACACATATATAAGCTTTCATTAAAAAGTATCAATCCACTGTGAATACATTAATTCCACATTACAAAAACTGACAAATTACAGTGAGGCCTCTCTGTATCAGTATCACCATTCACAAGTGATGTGCAGTATTTCTTCATTTCCCATATAATCACTCTGTAATTCTTACCTTGGAGAAATAGCCCACAAGATGACAGCCTTTCTCATCATTCTTTGTAAGTATGTAGAAGAGGAAAGGCTCCACATCATAATACAAGGTCTTGTGATCCAGGAAAAGCTTGGCTAACAGGCAGAGGTTTTGGCAGAATAGTTTGCTGACATTTCCATCAACCTAAACATGGAATAAAAAAGAGCAAGAGGACATTGTTCAAACAGTTATATTTTCCCCCTCCCAGAATCCATTCAGAGGAATCTCATGCAGCATACAGTTATTGCTTTATTGCTGTAAAGGGCAGCTGACCTCAAACACAGAAAGGTCATCCTTCCTGTAGATCTCATTGGCTGGCGGGTGGAACCAGCCACACTTCTTAGTGTGTCTCTGGAGAATGTTTTTGCTTCTCATGTATTTCAGACAGAACTCGCACAGATAAAGCTTTTGCAATCTGACAAAGACAAAAGGGAGACCTGCAGTTTGTACTCCAGTATAAGAGAGCGTTCAAATGGAAACTTTTTGACAATTAGCATTGTCAAAATGAACGATCACCGCTACCTTGAATATTCAGGTGGGTAAGGCGACGAGTACCAGGTTTGAATCTCATATTTCCCTAACTCAATGATGGCGGGGTATCGTGCTGAGTCGGTGTTCAAAGATCCGGTTCTCTGAAAAGAGATTTAGCAAAAGCAAACAGATCAATGTAGAGCCCCCGACCGACTGAGCGCTCATTTGAGCATACAATTCCAGATAGTGTTCAAAAGGTGTTTGATCCCAGTGTTGACATGTGCCAGTTTTCTCACCTGTGCAGAGAGTTCCTGGACACGTGTGAACATCTCCACGTCGTCCTCTGTGACGTGGTCTCTGGACATGGCCACAAAGCCAGCTTGGGCCTCCTGCTTCACACACAGCTCACCCTTGTAGCCTGTTACACAATAATACCACATCAACACGCCAGATAGTGCATCAACACTGGACTGTGTGAGGTAACTGTGGCTGAATAATCCCATAAATGCATTCTATGCAAATGTGCTTATAGTGTGAGTATTGTTGCCGAGCCTGTTCAAGGCCATGTCTCTGTGGAATTTCATAATGTATCATCTTTGCATGTTTATATGAAAATCCCTAATGTAATGAAGTGAAACTAAATCACTAATTGCATAACCGCTTTCATGTGCTTAGTCATCCACCAAGACAGTTTCCCATGAATTAAAAAAGCCGATGCAGTGAAGGGAGCTAGTATAGACATGAAAAGCAGCTGATGTTGGAAAGCAAGCAGTAAACACCACGAATAAACCACCAAAACAAAAATTCATTACAAGTGGAAGTGATGTGTCATTAGCATATTCATGGAAATGAGCCACTTGAGTTACTGTAAGTTGTGCTTATGCACTGTATTCTTTAGAATCCCTTGACACCTATATCCATGTGTGTTTTTGGTATGTTTTTTTGTTTACTGTGAAGACCGTGAGTAAGTCTTATTGGGTCTGTGGCTGTAATCATCATGTCAGCTCTGAGTCAACCTAGGTGGGTGAATCATTGGGTTGTATGCATCTAATGAACGGTGGGAGGTGAAGTTGATTGGTGACAGTGACTGTGACAGAGGATGGAATGGGAGGAAGAGTGCTGATGCGACTACGGTCACCACTAGCCAGTGATCACAATGGGCGCACTACTGCAGAGGGTCAAGGACAGAGCAAGGAGCAACATGAGGGAGTTAGTGGGCCATGCACTATGACAAAAGCCGACGGGCAAGAGGATGAAAGCCACGTAAATTACGCAGCCAAGTCAAACGCAACCAAACTGGGTTAAGAAACTTAATGAATTCAAATTAGGTGGCATAAGATTAGTAGAGAACTGTTAAAATGTTGAGGGTGCCAAAATGAGCTTCTATCCCAAAGAAAAGATTAGCTCAAATCTTGAAAAAAAATAGCTGCGAGTGTCAAGCTTTGAGTACAAAAAAAAAGAAAATTAAAATTGTGGAGACGCAGGTCTTGGTTGGAGGTTAGAGCCTTGCTTACCATGATTGTGCTCAGGCTTAATTCTTCCGTCTGTCAAGTCTCCCTTCCCTGGTGAGGGGGCTCCCTTCTGAGGGCTCACTTTATATCTCAGCCTGCCTAGTGTCCAGTGTGGCTTTTTAAGAAAGGGGTTACGTTTGAAATGACTGACCATCTTAAATGGGTGTCCTCTGGGTCGGCCCGGCCCAGCAGATGTGGAGTGAGACAGTAACCTATTTTTGTTAAACTCTTTCTTTCCAAGGCGCTGAGGGCCTGTTTTGGATGTGAAGGACAAATCCTGCTTACGGTGCATGCGCTTAGGCGGTGCGTAGCAAGGTAGTCCCTTTTTCCGCGACTGTCCCTGAGTGGCATATATGTGCGAGAGTCCATCAAAGAGTCCCTTAAGTTGGTTGCTATTGCAGAGACTACTCAGGGAGGGAACACTAGACTGGCTGGAAGAGCTCTGAGGGGAGTTAGCAGAGGTTGAGCTGTTGGACACCTGTGAGGGGGGGCTAAGTCCTGGCAACGTGGGAGGGGGTGGAAGTGCAGAAGGGGAGGGAGTTAGCTTTTGAGTGGTGTCAGCGACAAAGGCAACAGACTGGGGCTGCTTGGATACTTTCTGTGGACCCTTGTCCCTAGAACAAGACTGTTTCTTGGGCGACGCTAAGGTTACAGCTCGCAACCTACGACCAACGGGAGAAGGGGTAAAGAATTTGGAAAGCCCATCAATAAGCCCTTTGGTTTTCTTGTTAACGGTGAGTGTAGCTGGGGTGGAGGTGGGCGTGAGGGGGGGAGTGGTGGTGGGGGTGGAAGTGGTGAATTGGGTGGCGTCGCCCGCCCAACAGGGGTCTGCAACAGCCAAGCTGTCTCTGGCGTCCTTCACAGATGCAGCATGACCAGATGAAGGTGTGGAACAGACGGTAATCTTTTGACCCCTACCAGGTGACCCCCTTCCTCCAAGTGCTACCATGGAGCCGTCACCACTGGTTACAGACCTGCGAGGAGACGCAAACCACCTTTTAATTCACAAAAAGGAGATGAGCTCAAATATAATGTAAACATTCACTTTGAAATAAACTAATTGTTCTTTAGCCAAAGGAAACTACAATACTCTTAGATCATGGCAAACGTACATTCTTTGTTTGAGCTTATTTCTGGGCCTTCCAATAGGCTTTGCATATCGACGTTTGATCTGATCGGCTTTCTTGTGCAGCAATTTCTTCCCGTTCTCCTTTGGCCTGCAGACTTGGCAGATCCAGGTTCCTGGAGGGTGTCCAAATACAGAGCATCGCTGGGGTGGGTTCATCAATTCAGAGGACATACATTCATTTGAAACATTTCCTTTTATACCGTGAGCCGGCGAGAATTCCTCCTACTCACAATGGCAATCAATTACTCAGCACAAAAGGAAAATCCATAAGAAAAACATTGGGTCAATTCACTGTCCACTGAAATAGACTTCGTGTCAGCTTGTTTCGAGCAAAGCTATGTGACTTTATGAATTGCCTGCCAAATGTCCTACGACACGCACAATCATTACAAGCCTAGCTGTAGGGCCGGTACTGTAATCCAGAGATAGCAAATCTCCCCAGGGATGCTAGAATAATTTGATATGCATGCAAAGCTCCTAATAAGCCATTGCTGCCTCACTCTGCTGAGTGACAGCCCCAAAAGGCCTTCTATAAAGAAATGTCTTTGAATTGATAGGAGAAAGGGGTACCTAGAAGCCAGACAGTGTAAACACCTTACCTTTTGGCATTCTTGAAAGCGGTGGGTCACAGCATTCCATGTGAAAGCCCCGATCACATGAATCGCAGAACAGCATCTCATCCTGAAAGAGAACAGGAGGGTTAGGGATGTGTTAGGGATGTCCCTGCTGCATACATGTAACACCGTCTGTCATTGAAGGTCTTCAGGAAAAAATAAGCCAAACTGTGCACAGGAGAGGGTTTACGAATCTTAGGGAATACCAACAAATCCTTGGGGATACACACAAGGGGAACTACCTTCAAGCCTACAATATTGAAATATTTAAGAACTATACAGCATAATACTTACAGCGTTTTTCCCCTGTATTCGACAGGAGCTGCAGGTTTTGCATTCAATACATTGCCAACGTAATCTCTTCACATTTGAGGTTAACTCAGGGGAAAACTTCAGACATGATGGATGCCCTTCAGAAGTAATTAGAAAGGCATATTAGCGTTACACATTTTTTACCATCTTTGACTGTCAGTGTCACAGAGCTGGAGACATGGCCTTCCCATTATTCACACAAGAAGGTTAAATATTAACATATTGGATCATCAACAATGGTGGGCCTGTATGTCCGGAGCTCTTTTTTTCCACAAGCTGTGTCTAAAAACAGTATGATCAAACATCTGAGCCACTAATTACAGATAATTTGATCTTAATGAGGCAGAAACAGTAGCAGCACTCATTTTAATGGAAGCCGATCCATGAAAGTCATGTAAAAGCTTGCCTTCTCCCTCACCCGGCTCCCTCTCATGGTTGTAAAACAGCTGTTTTACAGTGAGAGCACAATTTGTGTACACTATGAGCGGTTAATGAAAACCACCTCAACGCTACTTAGTCAAATTTGAGCTATAAAAATGTCACCGGGAGAACAATTCCTTACGGCATTTAAAATAATTGTTCAAACACAAATGACTCCTTAGGAGAGGTAATTTTATGGAGAGTTAGCAATTTTGTCTGGAACAAAAGAACAGTAAAGGAAATGCCACCAATCTGCAGCGGAAAATCGTTGATCTTTGATCCACTCTGGCTAGTAGTGGGCTCCATAAGAAGCTAGTGCAATCTGAATTGAGCGAAAATGACTGGGTGATTTCAAATTCTAATGGCCACTTATGGAGCATCTGCCCTTCTTTAGCCCATTATGGGTTGCAAGCAATTTGTATCCCTTCAACAACTCAATTTCAACATTGTTCTTCCAATAAATCCCGTCAAGGGAAAGAATTCACTCCAAGTGCAAAATATGGCGCAAGAATATGACATCTGCCCCATCAATGCTGAGAATTGCTGCTACTATTCCAAAAGCATCATGCCTCACTGTGTTTAACTATACATTCACTCTTTGCAGATTGACCTTGTAGCAACATAGGGCCTCACTGCCTGAACCTTGCTATTCATAACTGTGTCAAGACTACAGTACATTGTTATGTAGAGTGCTGGGCTTATGAGAACTTCCCTGTCATTGTATAAACTGAAGCAAGGCACAAGGTAACTTACCACTACTCCCACAGTCTGCACAAGACAGCAGCTCTTCTGGCCGCTTGTCCCGATTTGACTCTTTTGTTCCCAGACAGAAACTGCATATTGGGATAGGGTCAACCCGGAGCTGGGTGGGGAACAAAAACAGAGAGAAACTGTTAAAACATAGAAATGGGCACAGGCTGGTCATGTTGTATCTAAGAGCCTGGGCCATTTTCTCTTGTCAGTTAACCAGGGATTTGAGATCACTGCAGGCATTCTGCTGGTTAAGGGATTGAGGCAGAAGACAAAACCTTTGTATGGATGTAATGAATCAGAGACAAATAGATACGCTAGATGCACAAGCTAAGAAAATGAAAAGATCGTCCCTGATTTCTTACAGTCTAAAACTGAATAGTAACACATCTCATCCACAGAGGTATGATGCATACGAGATCCTCGTCCTTTATCCATTAAATCTGAATGGGTAAGTGATCTTAGTAATCATAGTTAAAGGGCTTAATCCAATTCTTAAAGCTTGTACTACAGTCTGAAAGGATTAACCAGCATGTAATCAAATTACCTCAATAATAATGCATGCTCTCATTGTTGCAGCAACGATCCATTGTAGATGCTGCATGTCTCAGAACAAACACTCATTTAAGGGCTTAGAGTTAAGTTCAGAAGTAGTAAAATATGAGCTCAAGGTTTAAGAGGATTTCCTCATTGATCACCTAGAACTTAAGAGAGGCAGACTTCAGAAAAGAAACAGTGGGCAAGACTTGATGGGAGTTTACTGAAGTCTCTTCATGTAGTAGCCAGTCAAAGCCTAACCTAAGACTAAATGTAACACTAAACCAAATGTCTTTCACGTGAAGGACCTTTAAACATAATAGTACATTCACCAGCCTGCTTTGGAGCGTCAAATAAACTGCTACCTCCTTCACTGAGAGGAGGTTCGGAAAATAACGCTCACAGGGTGTGACCATAAATAACCCACCTCATCATCAATTTACACACTAAGGCTTCATCAATTGACTGGGGCTTCGAAGGGCACTCGGGGGATGCCCATAATTAGTTCCTAGCTGCTATGAGGCAGATCAACATCCTGACCTCAAACAAATGTTTGACCTCCAAATCTCTGTCGGTCCTGACCTCCTCCTGACCTGCAGATGCAAGGAGGGAGAACATGCACATGACAAGGTCATCCTTTCCTACCATCCAAATGAAACCCGGGGGGAAATACAGCAGAGATACAGTGGGAGTTTGGTCATTGTTCTTGGCTGTTGGGTCAATTGATTGATACGGCAAGGGAAAGCAGTTTACTGCCACATCAATGATTACTCTATTTTCCAACCTGCCAGGTCAATATTTGAAAGTGGGCCCTGGCATTAGAAGCCGATTGCTGCTCACAGAGCCATGAATATAAACTTGCTGCAACATAAAAACACCTAAATGCTACTCTGTGGGGTGGCCAAACCAGTAGGATACAACAGTGTGGCTCAAAGGTAGTCAGTGATTTACATATGGTCTCAAGAGAGGGTATGGTGTTATAAACATGAAAACACATCTGCTTAGACAGAAGCTAGTCAGGCCTACAACTGGAAACAATCTCAATGAACAGACATACTCATATTGCTCGTATTGCAAATGCACTTACAGTTTTCTTTAACTGACTGAAGAAAGTCTGTCAAACAGAGCTCATCAAAGTCCAAATAACATTCTCCACAGAGCTTTCTGTCTGCACATAGACTACAGGCCAAATGTTGGCTTTTGTTCTTGTCAAGATATTCCATGTTATCACTAGTACAGTGTTTGCAAAAAGACATTTTTATGTGTGTGTTTGAATGAATCCAGATATTGTAGTAATGCTGATGTTGTGACTGCTGTTGTGACTGTGGAAAACGACAGCATGACTCTTTGGTAAAAAGTTGCATGTTTGTCATCTTTATATTACATTTTCTGCAGACAAATTGAAATCAATGAAGAAAACTTTCCTGTGAGCCTGAAACGGTTGAACAATCTGCGTTATTTAGGGTAAATAAAACTCCTAAATATGTTCGCAGATTCCTACAGTGTGTACAGAATTACAGATACAGGAGCAAATTTTTTAAGTTTGAACTTAAGCTGACATCACTGCTAGCATGTGCTGTGTGTGCATACTGCAGATAAAATGCCCACAGTTGATAGGCAAGTTTTATAACACAGGTCTCCAACTAACTACGCTATAGTTTAATCCAGAAGCCACTGGAAAATGTGCTTCCATTAGGAATATGCTTCAGCCTGGTGATTAAACCTATAGTGGTTTGGACTGCTCAAAGTGCTCATTGATTTAATAAAAACATAATGTGAGAATCGAGAAACAAACACAGCTGAAGAGATGTTACTGATTTAACTTGGGGATTCCAAATTAAGTACATTACAGGAAATTATGCTGCTTCAAATAAGCAGGCTGTCCTGAGTGAGGGGGTGGGGTCCTATTAGAACACTGCTGCTAGAGAGAGAGAGAGCTCAAGTGGTTGCATAACACAGCAGGGGGAAAAAAGTCTCATTCCTTGCCTTTGTTCCTGCCAGAGTCTCTTCAGAATCTAATAAACTCTAAATCAAGACTGCTCTTTTTTCCCCTCCAAGTATCTCTTATTCTCAACACACACACGCTGGTTGTGCTTCAATAACTGTGCAGGCCGAGATGTCTCATCCTTTGAAGTGAATGGTAAACCTGAACTAGGCTAGGTGATGTCATCAAGCCGGGAGCAATAGGTTGAAATGTTCCAAATGGAAAACAGTGGGCCTACTTCAGCTATGAAAACCATTGCAGGACACTGTGTCTCTAAACAGTTCTCAGTTTCACTTTTGGCCTGACCACAGACACAGTCACAGTTGTGGCTGCAGTATCAGGGTGTCATTTCCTGATTATTCACTGTGAAACTGTTGGGTAGCGGAGTGATGTCTCTGTAGCCTGATTATGTTCCCCATTTGAGCATGCATAACTTTAACATAAACTATTAGACCACACTTTTCTTTAGAAGCTTTGACGTCTGCAAAAAAATTCACAACAAACTATCTAGATGACTCTGCACTGCATTTTAGGACCATAGAGAGAAAACGATTTTACATGCAACACTTTCATGCACTTGCAAATGTCAAGCAAGTACAAAACTGCTGTCATTTTAGAAACATTCATCTGCAGTGTGTGTTACTGCTGAGTGTCAGTGATAGAGATACAATCTCTGCAAACTCAAATGCACCCCTTGGGTGCCAATGTCAGTGGAAACCATGCAGCCTGAAAGTTTGTTTATATGCTCTTTTATTGCCTCTCTCGGGCATCTCAGGAACCACAAAGGTCACAATGGCTGTGTGTGGTCTCAAAAACTGTCCTACCTTACATGTTATGGACCTAGAGGATCACTCTTAAGCAGGAACTGGTTTTCCCACTTGCCCTCATAAAAGCTTATAAGTTACCAATAAAATATCTACATTTTTGCTCATTAATGCTATGCAACTCACAAGACAGCCAACAGCCCCTAAGGTCATTGGGCTAAAGTTACATAACCTGTTGGAAGCCTACATCAGACTGCCTGCCACACACTGTCAGCATGGTTTTCTGATTTTTCAGACTGATCATCCAAGCTCTCTGGTTATTGAGACCAACATTAGCATAAGCCACAGGGGAAACTAAGATGAAGTGGAAATGTGCAAGAGGTCATGGAGTGAGAGTGCAGAGGCCATGGTGAGTGTACCTGGTCTCTCTCGTGTGGGAGAAGTGTCACTGATGACAGGACCAAGGGGGAAGCACTGGGACACCTGGAGCCCCTTCCCTCTGTATTTCCATGGTTGAGCTTATACCGTGGACCATTCTTTAGCAACCTGCCGTTGTTAACAGACCGCTTGGCTGCCAGCCGTAACCTCTGCCGGAAGGCAGGGTTATCAACAATGTCTGATAGGTCATCCTGGTTCCTAAGGTACCTCTCGATGTTTTTCAGTGAGGAGCCATGGGTATCGTCCAGGCCCTCAATTGCCTTCTTAAGAATTTTATTCCAATCAATATGGCGCAGATCACTTGAATTCCATATAGATCCTTTTGATGGCACAGAGAGTTTTGCAGGAGGGAGTGACCCAACTCTCCCAGGATTTCCTGGGTCCTTGTATGATGCACTCCCCTTATTTGTAACCTTGAGAATAGAGCCATCATGAACACTTAATTCCAACTGCTCAAGAACGGTCCGTTTGTCCAGTCCATGTGATGTTGCCACTGCATGACAAATTCTCTCCTCAGAGGGCCTCTGCTTTTGCCGTTTGATCTTCTGTATTGCTTCAAGAATCCACTCCGTGTACAGAGGGTTTGCAAGTTTTACCATGGTTGAATAATTAGATTCACGAAAAAGTGATCCATACAGATTCCCCCTTTCTGCTGCTAAACATTTGGTACATCCACATCTTTGATAAGGTCCAAAGGTATGTTCCACCCCAGCATCCAGATATTCTTCTCAATCCTGGGTATCTCACATGGAACTTGATGAAAAGATGGCACTAGTAAATCCCACAATGGTAAAGTTATCAATTGACCTGGAGCAGTATTTATTGAGGTTCCAGTTCAAATCTAAAAAAGGAAAAACACAATTTGGTCAAATAAGTGTCAGCATCTCACAATTTCACCAGTGACTAAACATTAATTTGCTTAATCTATGGCTAATTGACAAACTGTGTGAATCCTGGGTTATTTTCTCTCAGGCTGCAATCTACAGTACATGGAAAATAGAGGCTAGGCCAGAGGAATCCACAACTTTTAATGTGTGTTTAAACACGAGAAACAGATGGATAACAACAGATACAGGAACTGACTTGTCTGCTAAGGAAATAAGAGTCACTTAATCCATAGTCTGATAGGAAAATCCACAAACCAGACATGCTGATGTCAAATTTAAAGACTGATTTGCTAAGTTAGGCTACGAACTACAACAGCAACTTCCACTCAGCTTTGGGGAACTGTAAAACCTGCCTGTCTCTTCGATAGACGTATATATAACATCTTTATTTTCGGTTTCAGATTTGTTTTTCCACCGCGGTATTTTCCAAACGTGTCACTCTAAATCTCCGTCTTAATGTGGAGAAATGCGTTAATAGTGGGAGAAGATGAAGAAGTTTAACCCGTTAGTTGTCCGCGGAAGACTTTGACAGCTCGACATCTGCAACGACAAACTGATCAGCGCCACAGCTTTAACGATAGTTGCACGTAATCAATGTTCACTTCCTGACAGCTGCAGCTGGATGTTTACGGCGCGTCTGCAAATCATTACCCCGACCTAACGAACCCAAACCCCGATAACAACTGTGTAACAAACCTAGTTCTGTCCGTTGAGTTGAGGAGATAAACGTCAACGTTGCCAGCATTACTGATGTCACCTAAACAGTCGCCATTTTGTTACAATGTTGTAGTTTACATGAATCCGACATGACGCTGATTACAATCCAATGGAGTCTCATTAAACCGTACCTACACTAATGTGCCCTCCCCGGCAACTTCAATATTGGCTGCTGAAGACGAGATCCGATTTCTGGTTTGATAAAGCACATGTCAATCTTCTATGTGTGAGCTCACTCCCAGCTCCGGCACGCCATTGGCTGCCCGAGCTGTCACTCAACTCTGCTTGTCCCGCCCTCTTAAGGTGTCCCCGCGAGACCGTTTTTATAAAGACACAACTTTAACCGCTCTTTTTTTGGACGTACAGAATCTCAACCTCGCGCGCGAGAGAGATTGTTATTATCGTCGGGTCGCGCGACGCACGTTACGTCAGAGAGATAATTGACCGCGCGAGGCTAATTGAAATCCAGGTTATTTACTAAAAAGCGCGTTAACACCAGCTCCACCTTTACTCAAGATTCCTCCTTGAAACACTTGGTTACACTTGAAAGTGATTTGGATCGTTTTAGACTTTAATTGGCTGTTTGTTAAATCCATCATTTGTTTGCATAAAACCTTGACCATTGATTTAAAGCGGCATGTTTTTTATTTTTTAACCAGGTAGCATATTAAGATTAAATACTATACTGCAGCTATCGCATTGCCCCTTTATCTACTATCTTCTTCATTTCATTACTCCCTCAGCACCGTTTCCCCCACAATTAACAACATTTAAACTGTGACATTGGAAAAAAAAGGAGAAATAAATAAAACCCTCCCATGCAGCAGCAGAAAAAGTAGTTTCCCCCTTGCACACTCATACGAAATTATAGGACCAGGCGAAATGAAAGCATGACCTCTTTATCAACTATTAACTTATCAAATATTTCCGATGAGAGAGAAACATAATGAAGCCCTGGAGAGAGAGAAAAAATGTTCTGAGGGAAGAGGGGGGCGAGGGGGGGATATAAGTTACACGAGTATTTGGGAAGAGTAGCTCCCATCACTGCTGCTCAATTATGTATCACTAGTTTCTTGCTCCCATTTCTCACCATGCTCCATTCTCGTGTTTTCCCCATATTATATTAGGAAAAACAACAGCCGCCTTGAATTTAACATGGTTTTCGCTGGATGTACCTATCTACTGTACCGCAGGCAACGCAAATTACACCAAGTTTCATGCAAGGATGAACATATATAACTAGTGTAGAAGAAGAAGGAGAAGAAGGAGAAGAAGAAGAAGAGAAGGCACAGGCTACCGTAAATATTTGCTGGTAGTTTACCTCTTCAAGTTTTTCTCTCCCCCCCTCTTCGGATACTCCTCTTCATTTACCGGGATGATTGAAACGTCGAAGGATAAACGCGACATATCCAAAGCGATTTGGTGCTATTTGCGTCTCTTCTCTCTCTTCTCTTTAAACGAAGGCTGAGCGCCGAGACATAGAGAGGACCTGATAACAACTAATTGAAAGGTTAATCTACATAGCAGCCTGTGACAAAGTGGTACCCTCCCCTTCTTCTTCTTCTTCTTCTTCCTCCTCCACTGTAGACATCCCTACTTCAGTGTAGTGGAGCGGACCGTCGCCCCTTTAGTGCGCTCCTACAATGATACTGTCAATTTCACTTTTTCTCCCCTTCATCAACACCTTCAGCGACATTTTTCATTTTTTGACACTGTTTTTTTAGGGTTAGTCGCGTTTTAATGTCATAACAGGGCTATTATATTATACACACATATTACACACACATTATCATTTATTACTGCCTGTGGATTGTTTTAACTTGGCATGAGCACTGCCTACTATAAACAAGAATTTGAGAACACATTTTTGATTTTGATATCAGCACATAAATCATACTTTTTAATTTTTTTATTTAGCACCAGCTTATGTGACTATATAGGCTACTTCTGTACCCCTAGGCAATAGAATGGGATATCATACACTAACAGCATAATCCACTAATTAACTGCCCATGCCCAAGGATAGTTTTCAATAATATTGACCCTTTAATTTCCAATCTTAAGGTGCTAGCTACCTTCTCGCTTTCATGGGGGTGTTTAGCATCAATAAAAGCGACAGACATTTTACATGCAGCAATACAAGTGTAATCTGAGAGATAATTGGCAACTTCCCACAGGGTCATAAGCACATACTGTACTACAGAGCCAACTTTGAAGAGATCCCCAATGAAAACCACCTCACTCCTATAAGACACTGACATATCTTAAGTGTAATTCAATTTAATTTGCATTTCCATCCACTATTAAACTCATTTTTTTGTTTAGTAGTCTCGTCATGCGCTCATTATGTCCCCTCTCCATGATACTCTTGTTTATTACCTTGATGACCTTGTTGGTGTTTTCTATCTAGAGGCTTTATTCCTTTTGCTCTCATTTGCATTTTTTGAATCATTTCGGTTTGTCTCGCCGTACACCTAGTTATGTTTATTTTCATCTGGGAACTGATAGCGTTTGAAAGAAATGTATACAAATAAATGATTTAGGCACTGTTGTAATATTTGTTTGTGTAATAAGGGTAGCGGGTGATGAGTGTAGTGATTTGATGAGGTGACGATCTGTGTCATGATAGAGGCACTAACCAAACACGCTTGTGTCTGGTTATAATGAATGCCACCCTGGGCCCCAGCAGGTCCTCCACTGCTGCATGGGTCCAGGGATAATTTGAATTGGAGCATGTGCCATTGCAATCTGCCCATCCCCCTACTCAATACCTGCCAACTGCCACACTGGTGTTCACAGACACTGCTGCCCATCTGTGGGGCAAAACACTGGCCGGGGCCCCAGTTACTCCTTTGCCTACATTCGAAGAAGAGATTCTGGTCGTGAACCCGCATTTGTAGGCAAATACCAGAGTCAAGCTTTTCCCTCACTGCTTCAAAGTTGTCAACCGTGTACATTGTCCAGAATCTTCATAGATAAGACGGTTTTCTACACAATCAGACTGGCAGTAAATACTTTCAAAATGTTTGGGCTCCTCAAATGACAAAGGTAGACCGGACAAATGGAACAATTGTACCTATTATACATTGAAATTGAAATGTCTTGGTTTATTGTTTATTTTTCCAGCTCTTGCATTCTTGCATAAAGCAAAGTTTACTAGGAAAAGTGAGAAAAGTATGTTTAGTAGTTTCCTTATTGTGGTAAGCATTCTCATCACTTAATCATGGCTCCCTCTTTTTGTGTTTGTGTTTTGCCATCTGTCATCTTGAGAAGCAAATGAACCAGCTGCCATGGAGTGTGATCTTGCCCAATCAGAAATGTGGTCCTTTTCAAAGCGCATCTGTGTGAAACCTTAAAAATGCTGATGAAAAAAAAGTGTCTCAAAGTTGTTAATAACATTTTGGCTGGAGAATGTTTTCACCTAGATGCCCCCAATTAGCATAAATGCATAAACTATACCTCATTACTGGAAACACAAGGGAGTGTGAACATGGGTTCCTCCTGACATTTAATAATGGCTAAAAAAATAAATAAAAATATTATCTAACAGGTTGTTTTCTATGGTCGTATAAAATGGTATAGTTGATTTCACATTTCTTTGCAGAACAAATGAGATTGGTGAATTGTTCTTCTGGAAAACACTTTTGAGACACACTGCCCAACACTTCTGTTGGACCGTACTTGGGGCGGGGGCGGGGCCTCCCTCTGATCCTTGTCTCCAACCCCCAGCGACAGCACAGCTGGGTACCAAGGATCAGCCTAATTTTCAGGTCCCTCTAATGATCACCATGAAGAGCAACCACTAATCCCTTAACTGAGAAAAATGACCTCCTGTAGCCATGCAATGGAGATCCAGACTCTCAGCATCCAGTTTGGACCCAGAGAAACTACTGAGCGGAACCAGGACACCAGGTTGGCCCTGGACCACCTCCTGCTAATGAAGGCGGTCAAGTTGTCCCGTCATGTGGACGGGATCAAAAGTGATTAGCATGGTGGAGCCTCTTTTGATTACATGATGGGGAAAGACACAACCCCATGTGTTATAACATGTTATATTTGCTGTGTGCATATGCAAAGATAACTTATTCGACTTGTAAAGCTTTTTATCTAATCTTACATGTCAGTGGTTTTGGAAATAATTGGCTAGTATCTTGGTAGAATGAGCTTGATATTGTATATTTTATTTCTGTAATGAACACCAGAATTTCTCCCCCCTCATTTTGTCCAGTTAAAATGGTCAATTATAGGACACTGAGAATAATGAATAGTGATGCCAAACCCCAAATGTCTTCCGCATGAGGGTGTTAAATAAAACCATAATATGTTGACATACAAAACAAAGCTACTTCTTTGTTTATAATGTATTAAGACATTTGAGATGCTGATCGAAGTTTATGAAAATATTCAAGTTGCAACACCAACTTCCTCCCATGGAGTCATTGTAAATATAAAAAAATTTACATAAAATCTTGAGGAATACATATACAAGTATCTCGGGAAAGACAGTGCTGGGGAACATCAATGAAAGTCTGGCTTGTCTGGGAAGGTGCATCCAACTCGTCTGATGATGATGTTAGCGGCGTAGTGTCCAGCCCGGATACACTCCTCCAACGCTGTTTCCTGGACCAACTCAGACAGGAACCCTGGGTGGACAGAGGAGCAGCGGTCAATGTGGTTCATTATCTCAGAAATAGACACAGTTCACATGAGTCAGGTACTAATTTGGAATCAGGACAACCCTGTTTCATCCTCAACAGGATTCCAATGATTACTAAATTTATGTGGTGCTCTGATCAGTTCATACAGAGTAAAAACAGCAGGGTAAATGTCATGCTCATAGAGACACTACTACAGTACGTCACCTAGGTGGCCTGTATCAAAGATAATTGAGAATGGACATAGTAATCAAGCTGTGTAGGGAATAATTTGTCCAAGTTTGGATCATGCTGTACTGTACCTCCCACGAAGGCGTCTCCTGCTCCGTTAGTGTCCACAATATCATTCTGGTCGATGTCCAGAACAGGGAACACGGTCACCTTCTCACCTTCAGTCAGGACAAAGAGAGAAACAAGGGCTGCTAATTAAATAAGAATAACCCTGTGTTTCACTTTTTGGGTTATTTCCTTAATAACATCTTGATATTAACATTATTCATACTGTAGGTCATTGTACTGTACTTGTGACTCATGTGACCAAGCATCACATGGCCTTTAGTAGAAAGTCAGGTGATGCTTGGTCATGAGAGCTAAACTCCAAAAAGCACAGGTTGGGTGTTGTGCCGATACATACATACTAAAGCAGAACAAACTACATTGTTCTTGCTGAGGAACTCGAAACCAGTCAATCCGGGAACTCAAAGTAAAGGTTTTCGCCTTAATAGAACAAGGAAACTATTTCTATAAATAAAAAAACACACTGCTCAGTTTGCTTTGCTGAATTATGGCATCGGATTGAAAAAGTTATGGTGTCAAGAGAAGTTTAGACTGTATACGAAACTATGAGCGAAAAAAGCTTTGAATCTCACATCATGCTGCATGCATTATACTAATATCTAGGTGAAAAATATAGCGATGAGTGGAAAACACATTGACATCGATATTTTCTTTTCAGTGCCTATAGGTCAAGTAGATGTTGAATGTGTCATGTTAACATGAACTGACACTGAAATCAAATACTCCGTGTCCTGCACTGACTTAGGATAAATGCATCTATGTATAGCAGCAGATGAGTTGAATGCAAATTCCCAGCATCTCTGAACCTTTAGATGATCTGCGATGAAAAAGTAACGTTGTTCCAGTTTAAAATGGAATCCATTAAATGAGGGCCTCTTTAATATCTTCAGTGGATTATATTGCTTTAATTATCAGTAGCATATGCACTTCAAAGAAACTTCCAGTTAAAAGGAGAGAAAAAAAGAAACAAAAATCTACCAGATGACCAAGTCTCGAGGTGTAGAATGACATTAAATCAGCAACTTATGTCAGAACAATCTAAATCACACACGCGGTCTTCAAACAATCCCAAGGTTCCTGGTGCCGACGTAAACCTTCAAAAAGGTGTAGCAGACAAAAGACTGACATGTGGATGAAAGGAACACGAGGAGGCTGACAGACCTCTTATTGAGAAAAAAAAGGTTAGGAGTTTAAGCAGACATGAGAAAAAAAACTACAAAAGTAGTTTAATGAGGCCCCCTGCTAATCTAACTATGGCTCACAGAATATTTGAGCTGCAGACGAGACACTCCACCTTATCAATTTGAATACACTCTTGTCCTTGTAATACAGGGCAACAGGCGCACAACCTGTAGCCTACAATAGCATATGCTCAACACCTAAAAGCCTTCATGTAAATTACCGTGAGACACCGATCGGCAGAAGCTTCATCTTCATCTGATACAGAACAATGGGATTTGATTGAAGGTCAGGTAATGGCACCAATTGATAAAAGTATCTAGTGTGAGATGTTTCCATGATGAAAACAAGCACACAACAAGAACAGGTTTGATTGAAAGAACCTTTTCCAGTTTCAGGAAAGCAGCTGATTGTCACTTTGATAATAAATTACAATAGACCGAGATCCTTTTAGGATCAGCTAATCAGTAGCATAACGACTTTGCTTAATTAATGTCGCAGATGAAGCTTGAGAATCCTCCTCCCCCTTGAAATGATTAACTGCACATCGTACATGATAAATGTGCTAATACTAAATTATAGTTTGTCAATTATTCCACAGTTAAGAAATTTCAATCGTTAATTGGGATTCTATTTATGCTACACGCTAATCAAATAAAAGACTAGCTCCACTATGGACTGGAACTGAAAAGCCAAAGCTGTGCAATTGTTGAGCATGGAATTCGCGGTTTAGTGGACTCAAGGACATCAAATTAACATCAATGGGTAAATATGTTTACACAGGTTTAAACAAATGGTTATTCTCTCCAGTGTGGGTGGTATAGGAGTCACGCCTTACTCATAACAAAGACATGCAACCAGGTAACCTAACATGAACTAGATATTCATCTGTGTGATAAAACTACTGAGTGGGTTTGTTATGTTATCCTTATTAAAATACTACATGTGTGCCTGCAACAGGGTTCCCACTCTTTTTGAGAAATCATTTTCCAGGAGTTTTTCTTGACAATCCAGGACAGCACTTGCTCACAAGTGGTCATATAATTTACCGGTAGTCCTTAGTATCCTTAGTATCGACACACGCATCTTCTGACAGAAGAAGCGGAGAATGAAAATAAGTGCAAAAGTGAGCGATTTATAGTGAATGTGACGAGGAGGCGCCGCCGTCAAACATCACATCATCACGTCAGAGAACCTGGAAGTTAAATAGACCGGCGTTCGACAATCGATTTTACCGAACACGGGAGCAATTATTACACTTCCAGGACAACATAGATTCTTTTCCAGGATATTTGGTCATTTTAGTCAACTTTCCAGGTTTTCCATGACCGGAAATCTAGTCTCTGAATGTCCAGGTTTTCCAGAAAGAGTGGGAACCCTGTGCAAGTACCTCACACTTCTGACGGACTACTTCAGTGTGGCCCGTATGATGTAGCTGACAGCATTTACAGTAAGTTGACCCACCATCCCGGGAAACATGGCACAAGAGAAATCACAGCATACCCCATTCTTCTTCAAATTATTAAATCTCACTGACATGTTAGCTCAAGTTACAGTGCGCCAGTCCCCCCGGCCATGTGTAACAAAGAGCTCATTGGCAAAGCTCTGTCATGGAAATGGCAATAAAAAACACCCCTGCCAAAAACTCTGTCTCTGTTGTTACTGGCTTGTAGCATGTCTGAAATCATCACTTTGCTGAACTCATTTCACTGTAGTGACAGCAGTACAATTATTTGCAGTCAATGAAACTTTGCTGTACTTCTTTTAGTGTGACACTGAACTAGCATAACCTTCTAGCCACTAAAATAGCCACTAGTAGTTATTTTTTAGTTGTTAGTCAGTACTAGTGCAGTGTCCGTTCAGAGCGTGTGGCCGTTCGGAGCGGCCCGATTGCTGCTTGCAGCATTTTCGGGGGGCATGCCCGAGAACCCCTCATCCGATCGACTTCACACTCGACACTGCACTTCCTTGGGCCATGAGTAATACACCCACCAAGTGTGAAGTCGATCGGATGAACGATTCTTGAGATATGCGAAGGACACACACACACACACACACACGTACAGAAAGAGATTCCTTGCTTTATAGTTTGATTCCAAATGTCAGTACTTATTTTATATTGACTCATTTCATTCACTTTTCTGTTCTTACTCGTAAAACTTTAAGCAGTTTTTTAATTAAATAATTTTAGATATCAACTTTTCATTACTCACTAGTTGCTATTTTGGTACTATACTCACTAGTTAGTTATTAATCACTAGTTCCCATTCTAATTTTTACTTGTCACTATTTAGCTGTTACTACTCCCTATTAAATAATAACTAGTAGCATATTGATAACTTTTTTAAATTCCAAATGATCAACCTTTTTGTTAGACATAATATAGACATGTGTTAGACATATTCTTTTTAAATACTGTACTCGTCAAAGGACAAAGACTATTTGAAACTAGATGTCGATCACACAATTGTAGGTTTTACTAGTCAGACTGAAAATGTTGATAGTATCATATGAAATATAAACTTCCTCAATGTTGAACAATTCCTAGCTCCCACTCAGCAGTGTAGCCAAAAAACCTTTGGTGGGCAGGCCAACATAAAATTGACTGGGCCAAACTTTTAACAGTTACTCTTCTGGAAAAAATCAAACACGAGGCAAAGCGCACAATATATCAAATTGCACAGCAGTACCATACTGACATCGCGAACCAGAGATAAATGATTAGCGTATCTTTACCACATAAGAAACCATGGGTGGGAGAACAACAGACAGACAGGTGCGTCACAAGTTTAGAAACAAGTTTGAAAGGAAACAAATTCAGAATTGCTAAATACGATCTAAATATGGTCATCTGAAATGTTTAACACATTTTTTTGCTAATATGGCAACTTACTTACGCAAACTTGATGTCTGTTATTATCATAGAATTCAATCCCAAATAAATGTGCTTAGAAAGTGAAACTTGAAACTCAATAGCACAGCAACATGTCAAGGAGTTTCAATACTTTTGCAAGGCACTGTACTGTATAAGTGAATTTTAATGAATATTGTTTAGCCACTAGTACATTTAAGGGAATAGACATTGTAGTATATTTAAGACCACCTGTTACAGGTGTTTTTTCCCATCAAGTATTTAATGTTATTCTACATGCCAGACATACACAGGTCAATTAAATAGGGTCTGTATGAATAAAAATGCACATTAATGCCCATTTCTTTTGTGATAAGTGTTTTTAAACTGTCAGAATAGTGACTAGGGACTAAAATAAGTACTAGTGCCTAATTGTAACTGACTAGTATCTTTAAGGTGGTACAATTGTGACTATGGATTGAGAAAACAAGTACTAGTGTCTATTTTTCAGTGAAAAGTATCTTTAAACTGGCAGAATAGTGACTAAGGACTAAAAAATACCTAATTTTGTGTCACTAAAGGGAATAGTAAGAAATTAAATTAGTCACTAACTATAAACTATAAATGTGAAATAAGTACCATTACTGGTTCCATTAAAAATAGGAATGTGACCACTAAAAACCAAATTAGTCAGTAAATTAATATTATATTTCAACCAGTAGACTACAAGAGTGACTTAATATTATACAGAATAGTGACTATTGATTCAAAATTCAGCACTAGTAGCTGATTTTAGTGACTCATGCTTTTCAGTAAATAACTGCCATATGAGTGTGCTTTCAGAGTTAACCTGTAACATACTGAGAAACTGTACAGCTCTAAGAATTCAAACACTTCCTTACAAAAAGCCGTAATTGTGTGCTTTTGTTAATTCACTCTTCATAATTCCCTCATTACAACCCTTGAATGGTGGTGATTAAACTCAAGAATTTCTTTCAACAAGCGACTCTCTGTGAAATGAGTATCAATTAAGCCTTTTATTATTGGCTATTCTTTCCAATACCAATTAATACCACTGCAACGACTGTGAAAATATCCTCCTGTAAGAAAGCCGATGCAAATAAGGCAACCTCAACTTTATTGGAAAATTAGCACATGCAGCATTGTTTTGACTGTGAGATTATTACATGCTTCACTAGGTTTTCTTTCAATAGACACCAATGTCATTTTGACAGATAGCAGGTAGAGCAAACGTTGGCAGGGCATTAAAATCAACCATGGCAATGTAACATTTTACTATCTACACAAATTCAACAATTAAAAACATCACCATAAATTGTTGCCTGCCAAGTCCCTGGAAATTATAAACGACTACTTTGCTCAAAGGCATTCACTGCAGAGTTTAAATAAAACATCTCTCTATACGAGAAACTTGCTGGAGAATACTTCTGGAACGCTTCCTTCTGCGCTCCAGCCAAACTCTTTACAGGGAAACAACATTACCACTTTCTTGGCAAACATGACAGGTTAGGAGCGAGTTGACATTCAATCTGCTTCCTTATCACAAACAGCATCTTTATTCACAATTGAGTTGGAAAAAAAAGATACATATGCCTGTAATTACTGTATCCACGGACAAAAGATCATCGCAACCCAACATCCATCAGTGAAACATGAAAGAAAACACTTTGACGTGAGATGCCAAGTTAAAGAGAAGAGGTCATTCGCAGCGAGGAGGCTGTTAATTGATTCCCGCTATTTTTAATATGCAACGCTAACATGACTTTTTCTTTTCTTGTACAATTTCCACTGCTGCATGGTTCAATTTAAAGTTGGCGTACAACAACAAATCAGTGCTTGCTTTCGAAAAAGGAAAAGAAAATTAAGTCGCTGGCTGCTGAACTGACTATACGTCGTGTGATAAACATGTATAGAACCGATCCTCTTTTTCAGAGTAAAAATCTGCCTGCTCGGCCCCCCGGAGAGCCCTAAAACCTGCCGAGGAGCCGACTCAGGCGTTATCAAGTCCTTATCAGCGATTAGAGCGGCAGCCCCCTCTGAATGATCGTTTATTAGATCGCCTCACCGTTAAGGTTCAGGGTACAATGATCTTAATTAGTGCTTTAATGGGTGTATAAGCAAAAGCCCAGTGTAGTTCAGCGGTGTCGGTGGCAGCTAAATAAAGGACCGTGTTCCCCTGCTCGCAGCTCTTAAACCGGCACGTTAGAAGCAGCGCATGATGAAAGACTGGTTGAGTCTCCAAACGAAGGGCAGAAAAAAAAAGATAATAACAAATTGACATCTCTTTTTGGAGAATTATACCACAGGGGAAAGCATTCTCCCATCCTTAATCACTATAAAATGGTTTAACGTGACATGCAGAGGCTGGCAAATGAGCAAATCCTGACAGGAGGACAAATTGCAAACAAAATGAGAGATCAAGTTTATTAGAGCGCCGCCTCTGGGAAATGAAAATCTTTAATTCTCTTTTTACATTGACATTTATTTGGCTGGCGTGAACAGCAATGTTCATACACACCAATTACGCTGCACCTAGCACTGTAACTGCTTCATCCCGATGATAGCGCGTTCAATGGCATTTATCTTGTTTGCCTTTGTAGATGACATCTGAAACACATTGTCTTTCATCCCGCCTGCATTCATCATGTATTTTATATAAAGTTCACAGAGGCACACAGCTCTGTCTTCATGCAGGAGCAATGAGAGAAGCAGGCAGGAAATATCCATCACCATGAAACACCTCCAAGACAATGGATGGCTTCATTTTCTTTTTAAGTGCCGGGCTTCAAGAATTCCACACAAAAAAATTAAAAAAAATTCTCTCAAATCTCCATGAAAGGGAATTTACCGTACTTCCAATAACCTCACACGCTGATAATACGCGCTGTGGAAAACCAGCTTGTTTGATAGATGAAGAAATGCTATTAATCATGAAGAATCTAGTTATGCTGATAATTATATAGCATGTAAAGTGATAACATCTATTTGGGATAGTTCTGTTCCAACAGGACAGAACGGAAGACATTCCCTCCAACACATCTGAAGCCTGGTATCGGTGTCTAGGAGTGCTAACAGTACTGCTGTAGTTGTGCTTCTCTGCAGTCCCCAGTGATGAGTGATATGTTGGAGTCTTTACCTGAGGCCATCTTTCCCTGTGCACGTCTCACTAGTCTGAACTGCAAGGGCAATGAGGAGAGACACCCTGTGGCTCCAAACAAAGGCAGAGGCTCCCAGCAGTAATCGGAAACTATCATCTCTCCCCACATAGCTTACCCCTGCAACCCCTGCTCAGTTGCGATGACACTGCCTTTTAAAGTCCACTAACAAATATGCCCTGTATCAAAGAAATTGGATTGATTTGAGGGCCACGTTGTCAACCTTTCCCCAAGGTCATGCTGCAAGCATTTTTTGGGGGGAGGGCAGCGTGTAAGATTTGATGCATTAAAAATTGCTGAGGACCAGTCTGGAATCTGTCCAGGGCAAAGTTAGAAGTACTTCACAAATCAATGCCTGCTCTCCCTACATCCTGCACGCTTCTTTTATGCTTCTGACATGACAGAATGTAGTGCAAGCATTCAGCGTTTTTTTTTAACATCTGGTGTCAATATTGGAGGATAACTTCAAAGAAATGACTGATACCATTCGGCTCTCTTCAGTCAGCGATCCGTGATCTATTTAAGGCGGCGTTCTGCAATTTTGAGATAAAGTTGGCCTCGAGTTGTATTTAATGCGACAATGCGAAATACTTGCTTACCGACAGTCGCGACGGTGTCGTCCTCGCCCTGGGTGAAGACCACCACTCGCTGTCTCTTCTTGTTCTCCTTGGGTAGGTTCTGGGCCTTCTTTGCAATCTCTCTAATGTCGTCTGTCTGTGAAGACATAGAGCCACTGGATTGAAGCAACAAAGTTTAACATTGCCCAAAATGGATACAGTGATGAGACGCAATTTCTGGGGAGTTAATCAAAGATCACGCGTGTGACCAAGAGAGGTCAGCTTTTTCCAATATTAGCAGAGGGATCAAGTGATAACGAAAACAGATGGGCTATGAAAACGTTGATCGATATTACATCGATGCAGTTTGTATGGGGATTAACGCAAAAATATTAGAGCGTCACATTCCCTAAGTGAGATGAAAATAACTGGAGATATGCTGTTGTCAGATAAAGCTGAAGGGATAGGTGGTGCATGTACTGCATCATTCTCTTCCTGAAACAGGCCATCTCTCCTCAGCATCTGCACAGAATGGATATTCGCCTGGAGACGACAGAACTCTCCAGAGTGCTTGCCTTTGATCATGAGAGGGATAAAAAACCCACACCTGTCAGTGCTACTTTATTATTAACTCATCATGATGTACTATGAGCAGGTGGAATGTCTTTATCACCGTTTCACAGTGGGGTGGACTCCACATTTCTGTAATACAGCACACTGAAAGCTAGCATTAACGGTCGTACTCTCTTCCTAGCGTCGGTGTCATAGCTAGCACACGAGAACCTCCAGGGCAAGCAAATACCGTGGTGATGGGAGTAATCAAATAGATAGGCTCCAACCCAATACCACCAGCCACACTAGCTCACTCAAGCCGATGAGGTTTAATACCTCTAAATGCTTCCCAAACGTCCTTTAATCAGCCCTAAGAGGTCCGGGGAGACCTTGGGCAGAGGAAAAATGGGTGTAACACTCTAAGTAAGTGCTAATGGTGAGGTTAATACAGAGGCTGTTAGCAGGCAACGGCAAAAAAAGCAATTCGTCACTGTGACTGGATGTAACCACAATCACTCCTCCAGACACCGAATGCAAAACCACACAAGACTTTGGCACATTGTCACCCTTTGGTTTTATGTTCGCTGACATAAAAAGGCACTATACTCAGGTTTAGGACCGACAAGGTTCTAGGGCCAGAGGTGGTAGGGTAAGCATCACGGTTGTTGAGCAGGGCAACCCCCCCTCACACTCACACACTCCCTGGAAATAGATCACTCACCTGACAACTTCCTACGGCAAAACAATACAGAAAATAACAATGTTCAACATGAGTGCAAAACAAATGAATTGACAAATGATACGGCCAATTTGGTTTACCGCTGACAAATAGCAATAACTACGATTGTGAGACAATTGATCAGACATAAATCAACAAACCATGAAATATGAAAGCTTTATAAGGGTGTTAAATTTGGTTTCTGTATTGAAGCCAATGAGAAATTGATCCTCTCCAATGCAGGCTGTTGGCGAAACACTGCCAGGGAAAGATTCAATTACTGCTGCTGTGCAGATATTTCTTTGAGCATTTAAAGGAAACGGACCACAATCGGGCTGAATGTGTTGAGATCTACTGATTGCTGTTTAGGACAGGACAAGTTGTTTACCCTGCATGTAAGCTGAAAAACATTTGTATTACTTATCCATGATTTTTGATGATGCACAGCTTACTAAAACATTCAAAGAGCATCATATGGGAATTTGGATAACTGGGAAGGTTTTGAAACATTATACAATTTAAATCATGATCAGCACCCTCACAAGCATTCAGAGACACAGACGTAGTTTTTTATTATAGTTTTTTGTTATATATGCTGATACCGCTGAATCTATGAAGGACACATTTCAGCCCATAATACTGGTGTACCAATACATCTGTTGGGGCCCAAATTCAAAGTGAAAGGTTTTAGCTGTGGAGCCTATATATTGACATTTTGAAACTTGTCAGTGCACAACTACAGTATGTGGAATTGCTCGTACCGCACCAAGTAAAACTGCCATCAGAAAGTGACGGGAGAAAATGACAAATTCGAGAAGAAAACCTTCTTTGAACTATCCAGAAATGTAAGTACATACTGGCGATGTTATCTGAAAAATCACAAATTATCCAATGCAATTTCGCAAGAGTGTCCTGGCAAATCAAGTTGTCAAAGAATTGTTACTACTAGGAGAGTCTACAATTTACCCTTTAT